>OX439483.1:402107176-402410749 GCA_949320155.1 Melangyna quadrimaculata
ATATCCATAGCGGAGTTCGTCAAGGATGTTTGCTATCTCCACTACTTTTCCTGGTGGTTATAGGGGATGTCCTTCATGCAGCTCTAGCCGAGCAAGCGCGTGGAATTCGATGGACGATGTTTTCGTTCCTCCAACATCTTGATTACGCTGACGATATTTGTTTGCTCTCGCACAACATTATGGATCTTCACCATATGGTGACTAATCTGGAATGCGAGGAAAACAAAGTCGATTTGAGGATCAACACCGGGAAAACAAAAATCCTCAACACTTCTGAATCTTCTTCTCAAGTTGTCGTTGCGGGACAGCAGGTTGAAGCGGTGGACAACTTCCTGTACCTCGGTAGTGTTGTCTCAAAAGACGGCGGTGGTACGGATGAAGATGTTAACTGCCGAATCGGCAAAGCTAAAGCTGCTTTCGGCATGCTGTCTAAAGTTTGGAGGAGCAACGTCTACAGTACGAAGACCAAGCTGCGACTGTTCCGGTCGAACGTAGAGTTAGTACTACTATATGGGTGTAGTACATGGAAAGTGACCGCCTCTGTCACAAGGAAGCTACAAACTTTCGAAAATAGATGTCTCCGAAACATCCTAAGGATTTTTTGGCCGAACACCATCTCCAACCAAGAACTGCTTCGGAGAACGGGCCAAAGTCCTATTGACATCGTTATTAGGAAAAGAAAGTGGCAGTGGATTGGTCACACCCTACGTCGTGGTGCAGACTCTATTGCAAGACATGCAATGGAGTGGGATCCACTCATCCAAGATGGCAGAAGACCTGGAGGCCAGAGAAAATCTTGGCGCAGAACAGTCGACAAGGAATCACAAAAGCTCGGTAAAAGTTGGGGAGAGCTAAAATACATTTCCAGAAACCAAACGAGATGGCGTGTAGCGGTAGTTGACGCCCTGTGCGGGAAAGAGGGGTCAAGGATCTAAGTAAGTTAGTAAGTGTAGAAACTATCAAAAAGTAATTTTATGTTAAACACGTATTTTGTAGTTTTTTACATTTTAAATTTTTTCACTTCTTCGAAAAGTTAAAACAAAAATAATTTAATATTTCCTCTTGAAATAGCTTAAATAGATTTATTCACCATTTGCAGTTGGCATTGGCAGCTTATGTGAAAGGAAGGCACTTTAGAGTGCGTGTGCATTGTATTTCTTGAGAAATCATTTAATTAACAAGATCGTATTGACAAATTTAGCAAAGTCGTACTTTTACTAGCTAGCTTGATCTTCATACATTCAATCAAATCAAAACCACGTTAACCTATCGTGAATCAACAATCAACTTAGTAGGTATTATGATGGATCAGCTTTGGAAACTAGATTTCTATCTTTTTTATGCAAACCCACAATCCACTATGTGTGCCAACCTCAACGCGAAACATGCAACATTTGTTGCTTCTTCTATATATTTCCTCACATAATTTGCCACCTTTCGACAGAAACTTTGACATGAAACAAAAAAGACAGAAGCAAAAGCTCAATGTCACACAATCATTATTCCTATATCATTGCACACACGCAATAGATAACATACACACAAGATAATCTAACTATTAGTGCTTGAAGTGTAAACAATTTAATTTAAGGCTCTAAATAAGTAATTTGACTATAATTACTCAAAAGAAGAAATAATAAAAAAAAAAAACAGCAAAACAAAACAAGACCAACAAAAGTAGCTCGAGCGCAGCGTAAAGCCCCTAACTTACCCAAAATACAGGTGAATGTCGGTCCAACAGTTGAGCCAATAGCAGGTATCTCAGAAATTCCCCCAACAATCAGATCGACATCGGACACATGTTTGTAGACGGACTTTAATTTCGTTATTTCCTGCAAAATACAAAAATTTATGATTAGTTTATAAGACCTAACTAACCAAACCATCCGATCCGTGCGAGAATTAGAGGAATGTGATTAATTACTGTGCATTTGACAGTGAGACAATAGAGAAGCAAAATTTGGATTAAATTTAAAATGTAAGCTACGAGTATGATGTGGATTATAAAATTAAAAAACCTTTTCATTTTGAAATTGAAAAACTAGAGCCCTGCTTTCTGATCATCCTAATTTAGTTCTAGGACTAAGAGCGAGTTCACTCCTAAAAAAATGCTTTTCAATCAATTAACTCTACAAATTTGGAGAGCTAGCTCTAAAATTAATTGAACATATAATGCCTAATACATAATTCCTCGTGAAGTGAACATTGGCCTGGGGACAAAGTGAACGTTTGACATTTATCACTGGTACACACTTGCGAATGCGTTGTAAACGGTTGACGTTTGAAACCTCAATGCATCAAATACCTAGCTCAAAATAAATTTTTGGTGTGTAAATTCATTATTAAAGAATCCATTGTTGCATTTTCTTTTTTTCTTTTAATTTTTCAAGCTGATTCAAGTTCTAAAAGCACGCTACGCAAAGCACAAACAGAAAATAAATGAGAAATGCACACAAGTTGAAACTGTACACAATTTGTTTTCTTTTATCCAACTGTCAAAGCTTCACCAAGGGTTCCCGAGCATTTTGCTCGTGAATTGCTCATGAATGAAAACTCTCCACTTTGTTCTCCACTCAGCTTCACTAGCACGTTCACGGGTGAACAAAAAAGTGAAATTTGTATTTTATCGTGCAAAACCTTGATTTACCAGATAAATCAGTGATTAACCAATGTAACCTGTGATTTACCGAATAAATAAATAAATCGGGTGGCACAACGGCTCATGAAGAACTAGGGCCTAGTGTCTAACAACTCGCAACCATTCCTGTGTGCGCCTTTCGACAGGAAAGGAAGGGACCTACAATTTTATGCCGAATCCGAACGGCTAGACGAGAAGCACTTATTCGTGACAAGTGATACTCTTAGAGGATTTGTCAATTCCTCGCAAGAGGCAGTAGCCCTGAATAAAACTTTTTAGTTTTTAGGTGGACGAGGCTGGGAAGCGAACCCAGACCTCCAGCGTAACAGTTGAACGCACTAACCGTTACGCTACTACTGATTTACCGAACTTGTCCGTGATTTACCAGAGTTGTCTGTAATTTACCAAGGTCTACTTTTGATTTACCAACTATTCTGTGGTGTACCAGGATAATCTGTGATTTACAAAGGTTAACTTCTGATTTACCAAGGTTAGCTTATGACTAAAAGGAATAGTACTTGATTTACGAGAGTTATCTGTGATTTACCAAGGTCAACTTGTGATTCATCTGATCTAATTTTTCAATGCACGCACTCAAGAATTATGATGTGATGCCTGAGGACCACATACGGTAAATTAGAAGTTAATCATTATTACCAACACTCCACTTTGTTCTCCACTCAGCTTCACTAGCACGTTCACGGGTGAACAAAAAAGTGAAATTTGTATTGGTTCACGAGGTGGTTCACAAGTATGTACTAGGCGTAAGTGTGACAGATAATGTGACAGAAGTGCCATAGTATGAAAGGTGATTTTCAGAATGTCGTTTTTCGATTTCGATAGTTTTTCAGTTCAAAAAACTATCAGTTCAAACTTAAAAGTTTATTCTTTATTGAAAAACTGCCCACGAATTAACTCGGGTTTTATTTATTTGCAAGGCTAACTAACTCTCATTTAAGCCAGATTTAATCTCAGTTCAAAAAACTAGGCCCAAGTTATCCACTGATGTCTTCTTTAAAGGTCTCTAAATACAAAGTGAAATTGGAGCGAAAAAATCGCAACTATAACACAAATTTGACAGATACGCAATGCTAAATAACATCAACAAACTGTCATCAGAAAATGTTTCGCTTTGGTTTGGAAGAGCCTTTCATTGTTTTTATTATTATTCTTTTCCCAAATTAAGTGTTTGAGTTCTATTTCGATCATTGTATGATTTTGTTTTTAACAACTTCTAGAATACAAACAAATTTTTTTTAATTTATTCCAAATTTTGTGTGCATTATTTCCCACTGTCCACTGGTATATTATCATTAATTTGTTGCAATTGCCAGTGTGTGATGGCTGACATAATTGGACATTGTTTTCAAGGTTTCACACTTTGTTGGCAATCTTTAGATATAAGTATTTATTAGTTGTTAGATACATATACTCTTGGGAAGGTTTGAAATTATAATTTCTATTAGCGATATACTTACAGCTTGAGCTATGTTATGACTTAAGTCATCCCAGGTGGCAATCGTTCGGCCTTCACATTGTTCCAGATATTTCACATATCCCTGCAGACCATGATCACGACCACGTTGAATATCAAATGCTAAGACATTTGGACGGCTTGGTACACGAGCTTTGGTGAATTCTTCAATTAACTGCAATTAAAACAAAAAAAAAAAACAATTATATTGCGTTAATTTTATTGTGGATTTAATATAATTTCTAAACTAGTGACTTTTTATTTCAACATGAAGATAATGACTTAATTATTAGGTACTAGCATGGTGGATCTAATGTCTCTCAAAATCTTAAGCACCCAATTTCACCCTTTCCCACTCAAAACTACGCACCTATTATTTTGTTAAAAATTTTGGGAATTTATGTTGCATTTGTTGCTTCAGCCGCCGCCAGCCGCTGTATCTGCTAAATCGAATCTGTTGAAATGCATTAAGATAGTATATAGGTAAATGCATTTGAACATCATACATGAGGATTAGAACACTCCAAAGACTTCCGCCGAACCAGAGGTGAGCAGTTGCCCAAGGTCAACTTGTGATTTTCCGGACATGTTCGTGATTTTCCAGAGTAATTTAAGATTTACCCGGGTAACCTTGCGATTTAACGCGCTAGTCCGTGATACTTGTTGTTAGTTACAGGCCAAATCTGTGATAAACCAATGTAATATGTGATACACGGGCTAGCTTCTGATTTGCTACAGAAATCTGAGATTTACCAAGGTAAACTTGTGATTTACTGAACAAGATTGTCGATTTATCGTGCAAAACCTTGATTTACCAGATAAATCAGTGATTAACCAATGCTACCTGTGATTTACCGAACTTGTCCGTGATTTACCAGAGTTGTCTGTAATTTACCAAGGTCTACTTTTGATTTACCAACTATTCTGTGGTGTACCAGGATAATCTGTGATTTTCAAAGGTTAACTTCTGATTTACCACGGTTAGCTTATGACTAAAAGGAATAGTACTTGATTTACGAGAGTTATCTGTGATTCACCTAGGTCAACTTGTGATCCATCTGATCTAATTTTTCAATGCACGCACTAAAGAATTATAATGTGATGCTTGAGGACCACATACGGTAAATTAGAAGTTAATCATTGTTACCAACATTCCAAATTTAAAAAAAAATAGATTTTGTTAGTTTTCATGTCAACTAATTCTCTATTTATCTGCAATATAATATTCCAACATCAAAGCACAAATAAATTTGACGCCATTTGGAAAAATTATGGCCAATTCACATTAGGTCTGTGCATTTATTCGACATAACTGCTTATTTCTACACATTGTGACAATTTTGGGAAGTAATAGTACGGGAGGCGACCGTAGGTTTACCAATCTCGATTTCAGAAAAGAATGATGCCAATTCATAGCTTTAGTCTTAACATTAACAAAACCGCTGTTCGGACAAGGTTTTTCAGGTGGCAATGGGTAGAAAACGCACTTTTTCGGTTGCATTTTTGGCTTAGGATACCTAAACCATGATGGATTTTTCCAAATGGGGTATCAAATGAAAGCTTAGACTGCCCTTTTTACAAAACTAGTGGTCGGATAAAATTTTGTTGGTTGTTGCGGCGAGCGCGGCTCACAGCCCAGGATGGGCTTCGGCCTCAACTAACAAGCCCCGCCAGCGAGCTCTGTCCCTAGCTAGCCGCTTCCAGTTGCCCACACCGAGTTGGTTGATGTCCTCCTCTAATTGTGTGCGTTCTTCCTCTGCTGCGTACACCAACGGGGTTGGATTCAAAGACCCGTCGGGCAGGTGCGTTGCTGTCCATACGCTCCACGTGCCCCAGTCATCTCAGCCGCTGTATTTTCAGATTCTTGTCGTCGTTGAATCTTCTCCTCCACACTCCTTCGATCCACACCGGACCGAAAATTAGACGAAGAATCTTCCTCTCAAAGCACCGTAGCAGATTTTCATCCGATTTTTCAGTGTCCATGCTTCTCTCCCATAGAGCAGGACCGGCATGATTAGGATCTTGTATAAAGTCTCCTTGGTTCTCTCAGAGTAGGGCCTTACTACTTAAATGCCTTCTTAGATCGAAGAAACAGCGGTTGGCAAGAGTAATTCTTCGCTTGATCTCTGCACTGATGTCATTTTGCGAGGTAATATTGGAGCCCAGGTAGACAAAGTCCTTGACATCTTTGAAGTTATATCTATCCATCGTGATATTTTGTCCGAGTCGATGATGTTGAGATTCTTTTCTCCATGATAGCATAAACTTTGTCTTGTCCTCATTAACCGCCAATCCCGTTTAAGCTGCAACCGATTCAATGCTCACAAATGCGGCTGCCACAGCTTGCTTCGTTCTGCGAACAATGTCTTTGTCATCTGCATACGCAAGCAATTGAACGGACACTTGATAAATTGTACCGCTGATGTTGACATGTGCGTTGCATACAATTGCTTCAAGAACGATTTTGAATAGGTTGAATGACAACGCGTCGCCTTGCCTCAATATTTTCTTAACATCAAAGGAATCGGTGGTGTTCTTAGCAATTTTGATGGAGCAGCGAGATTACTCCATCGTCATACTGCACAAGCGCACGACTTTTGGCAGGGATAACGAGATATGACATGGATCAAATAATTCGTCCCTTTCACGCTATCATACGCGACTTTAAAATCGATAAAGAGGTGGTGTGTATCGATCTGGAATTCCCGGGCTTTTTCTAAAATCTGTTGGAGTGTGAACATTTGATCGACGACGGTTGACTTGCCTGGCTTAAAACCGCACTGATAGGGGCCGATCAGATCGTTGACAAAAGGTTTTAAGCGATCACACAGGATAGCCGACAAGATTTTATAAGCGACGTATAGGAGACTCATTCCTCTGTAGTTGGTACATTTTAGAGCATCTCCCTTTTTATGGATTGGACTCACTATAACGAGGTTCCATTCATTGGGCATACTTTCATCCGACCAAATTTTGCAGATGAGCTGGTCTATGCTCCTTACCAATTCATCTCCCGCTGATTTAAATAGTTCGGCTGATAAGCCATCCGCACCAGCAGCCTTGTACGACTTAAGTTTGGATATCGCCAGCCACACTTCGGTTAGGTCAGGTGGAAGGAACTGTTGGCCATCATCGTCCAAGTTGAATGGAGTGTTCTACCTACTAGCGGAATCTTAGCTGTCTTCGCCGTTAAGCAGTCTAGAGAAGTGTTTTTTCCAGATCCTCAGCACTGAATGTGTGTCTACAACCATATTTCCACTGTCATCTCGGCAGGATTCCGTTCTAGCATTGTATCCTTGGGTGGATCGTTTCACCCTCCGATAAAATTTTTAACATCTCCTCTGCTGCTACAAACCTCAATAGACTCGACCATCCGCTTCTCGTGCTCTCTCTTTTTCCTCCTGAGAAGTCGGCGTTCCTCTTTACGTCTCAGCCCATAGAGCTCCTGGGCTCTCTCAGCAGCTCTAGTTCGAGTCTGCAGCATTACCTGGTAGGCCTCGTCCTTAGCTACATGCGCCAGCCGGCACTCTTCGTCGAACCAGGGGTTTCATTGTGGTCGGCTGCTGAAACCCAGAACATCAGTGGCGACACTTCTGATGGCTTGTTGATAGTGTTTCCACTGGTCCTCTGCACTTGATGCTGGTGGCGGACTTCCTGAGAGATTATGAGTTACGTGGTCTGCAAAAGTTCTGGCGGTCTCTTGCGATTTAAGCTTCTCATTATTTTAAGCTTCTAATTATATGCTGCGCGGACCCTAAATTTGTAGATCAACGGCTTTTTCCTTCTAAAATGTAAAAACATGAACAAATTACATTTATTAGACAAAATTTTAAGCTCTCTCAACTTTATCAATTTATATTAAAAATTCCGCTTGAATAAAATTGTAACGGTCAAAATTTAAAAAGAAAAAATATTCTTAAATTTTTTTTTATTTTTGTGTACCAGAAATTGAAGTTTTAAAAATGTGAATTTATTGGGCAAAAAATAATTTGTAGCTTTAAAGGATCATTTTTTTATTTGAATTTCAATTAAATAAGCATTTAATTCGCTACAAAGACAGATAACATTTTTTTATTCCGCTACAAAGTGCCCGCGAAAATAAGGGACATTTGAAGTGAAGAAAAAAGAAAGGAATAAATGAATAATAAAGAAGAAAGAGATGGGTACACAATACTGTTGTCATAGTGATTCTGTTTGTTTTATAATCATGATTTCATGATCAGTAGCTAATACTTATGTTTGTTCGTTTAAAAATGCCAGATCTAGTTCAAAGTTCTGCTTCTTTTATTTTTGCTATATTAATTGTCTTAAAATGGCGAAAATTGGCAAATTTATTTGAGTACACAAACGGATTTATTTTTGACCCATATTAACATAAAATAGCATTGCGAAATTGCGACAGCTACCGTTCGATCAAGCTGAAGTCACACACCATGACGATTGTTGAGCGGATATTGGATGACCGCCTATGAAAAATAATACGGCTATCTGACGACCAGTGCGGGTTTGTTTCGGGTTAATCAACTACAGATGCTATTCAGAGTATAAGAATCAGAATGGAAAAATATCGGTATTCCTCGAGAGATTTGCATATTGTATTGGTTGATTTTGAAAAAGCATTTGACGGACAACCATGAGATTTGATATGGGTTGCACTTAGGCAACGAGGAGTTATTCTCAGTTATTCTTTGCTGACGATGAAACCATCATAAGTGAAGATCCTGTGTCCTTGCAACGAGCACTTTGTGTATGGGTGGATGTTCTGGAGGGAAATGGATACCGCATTAAAACGAAAAAGACCGAATACCTATGCTGTCCATTTTCTGATCCACACAGGCCTATTCCGGACATCTATTTGAATGGAACAGTGCTTGCCAAGTGCGAAAAGTTTAAATAACTTGGATCTGTGATCAATAGCGAAGGATCTTGTGATGACGACATCAAACTTCGCGTAAGCGTAGGGTGGATGAAGTGGCGGGAAAACTCTGCCATCTTCTGTGATAGAAAAATGCCCTAAGCTGAAAGGAAAGCTCTACACGGCAGTTGTTCATCCAGCGCTTACATTAGGTTCACAGTGTTGGAGAATGTACAAGAGGTATGACAGCAAATTAACGGCAGCTGAAATGAAGATGCTTCGCATGACAGCAGGAGTGACAAAGCGCGATCAAATAAGAAGCAAGGGAATCCGAGGAAGCCTACACGTCAAAAATACCATCTTGAACAAAATACAGCATGACCAACTTAGCTGGTATACTGTCATGTACAAAGAAGATGCCATGAAAACCCAGTTCAAAAGGCAATAGCGGATGAAACAAATGCAACGACACTTGCATTTAGTTGGCCTCAGACGTGGAACAATCCAAAACCGGGAGGCCTGTCGACGTTTTCTGAGGTCTACCCGGCGAACCCCACAAGTGGAACCTTAGGTGAAGCAGTTGAGTAGGAGAGTTGTGGTCCCCCTCGAGATCATGACAATCGGCGGTTAAATGAGGAAGAAGTTTACATAAAATGGCATTGCTTTACCATACCATAATTTTCAAAATATTAACGGTTTTTACGCTTATAAGGATGGAACGTACAGAAATAATCATTTTACACGAAATTAGTGACGCAGGATCAAAAGTCCACAGTTCAAAAGTTCATAATGGACTTTTGTCCCACTTATGTGGGTCAAAAGTCCATAAATCAATTGTGTACTTTTGACCCATCCCGATGTGCCAAAAGTCCACACAAAAATCTTGTAGACTTCTGGCTCATTGATTGTGGATTTCTGACCCACTTTAGTGGACCACTTTATAGATAGATAGGTGGCCGCGGATTCAAAGGATTTTAACTCCCTTTCTTGGCCCTTTGTTCCGCTCCCGCGACTCCGATACTAAGATGTTACACATCAATATCTAATGTAAACTTAAAACCCTTATATGTGTTTGTTTTTCGTCCACCTAGCGGATATTATGTTTAAGTTTCATTTAATCAAACTTTCATTTTTTTTTTCATTTTTCATTTCTCATATTTTACCAAGTTTCACATGGGGCTGAATTTTTTTTGTTCGAACGCATTTTGTGCTGAAAAATCGTATACTCGTACTACAGGTTCGTATAAGTAGTACCATACGCATATTATATTTTATTTTTAACTGAAAAAAAAAATCATTGTGCATTTTTGATTATTCACTTACATCACCAGCATAGCTAGCATCCATTCTCAAAGCCTTTTGATTCAGCATTGAGGCTAAAAATTCATTCAATTTGCTCGATGTATCCAGAACTTCTGATCTGAATGATGCTTCCATAAGACTGAATAATGCCGAAGCTGATAATTTACTAAAAACCAAATCATTAATCAAATTAAATTACTCAATTCAAGCTCAAAATCAAATCCACCTACCTCACAGCATCCTCAGACGAGATCTCATTATTCAATGGTGTTGGCAGTCTCTGCAATACATTTGGCATCATGGAATAGTAAAATCTTATAGCAGCCACCGCAAACTCATTAGACACTTCCAAGTCACCGGGGTTATTGTTGATTTTCTTTGGATTTGGAATCGCTTCGCTATTTATACTTGCACTGATTTTCTGACCTAATGCAACCGGCAGCCATTCTTCGAACACGATTTCCCTATAAAGTTGCACATTAAGCTTCTTGGCAGCTCTAAAGATAGTTTCGTCTGTCCAGTCGGGATTGCGTGTCTTTATTTCGTCGGTGAATTGATTATGAGAGCGCAGAAATATGGTATACAAGATAATCGAGTAAGGATTGCTGTTTACACGAGTGTCACCTAAAGCAAAGCAATTAGCTCTTAGAAAGGAAATACTCGAAATAACACTGTTATTAAAAGGTAGTCTTATTACCTGCCATAAAACAAGTCTCGTTCGCCTCAGATTTTAATGCACAATATAGGTTGCGTCTCTCCCCCTCGGCAAATGGCAGAAGGCCATCGTTAGATGACTTCAATTTGCCATTGCTGAAAGTTCTCATGCTGCGTTGGGATTTCCTTGTGAAGCCATACAATTGGGACAAATCCAAATATCCAGTTGCTTGATTCAACTGTGAAAAGTAATAAAAAAAACAAAATTATGTGATGTATAATTGTTTGTGAAATGATAGACTTCATTTGTCATTTTTGTCTGCATTCATATAACTTATAGTTAAAAAAAAAAAAACATTTTTGTATGAAAGGTAGTAAGATATTAGTTTTAATGCTGCAATACAGATAGGTTTTATTTAAGAGAGCCCCAAAAAAAGCTTTTTGATCAATAAAAATAAAGAAATTGCAGTCTAGACTAATTCTTCGTGGTATATGCTGCTTAATTGATTGATTTTTAATAGCTGCTGCCTCACAGCAAGGACTTTGCTGATTTTGAATCATGTTTTGAAATTAAATAAAACTATAAGAAATAAGAGCACTAGGTTTTTATCATGTAGGTTCACTCGGGCGTATACTTATCATTTAATTGGTTTCTTTTAAAGGAACCAGTATGTGAATTTATTTCTTTACGAAAAAGGAAGTTGCTTTCTAAAGGCATTTGAAAGAAATATTTATTTTTGTTTGAAAGGGACATATCGCTTCTCTTTTTAGGACCGAAAATTATGGTTCCTACCTTAAACCACAATTTAAACCACTAAGGAAAATGTTATTTTTCTCTTAAAGGGTTCCTATGAATTTAATTTAAAAAAATTAGTAAATTACTGTAGGAAAACCCATTCGAAAAATATTTAGAAAAGGGCAAAAACTGCAACAAAATAAAATTATAATTATTTTTGGATGAGCATATTTTCAGCAATTTGTATCAAAAATAATATTTTTCGATCAGTATTATAAAAGTCTTGAGCGTCTTCTATTTTTCATTTAAACTTGTATAAAATTCGATAAAGTGTACAAATGTATAAAAAATCTATAAACATGAAAGAACATTTTCAAAATAATCCACTTCTAATACAAACCTAGAAACCCAACCTATGGTCACGACTCCAAAAGTCAGTTGTTTATAGAATTCATGTAAAACGCTGAAACCCAGCAAATATAAAGATATTTTACTAATTTTGTATGAGATTTTAAGGAAAACTAGTGAAGGAGAAAGCTGAGCAAGCGAATGCAAAATTTTTGTCCTCAGTATTTTGAAAGCAAAACTCAGATTTTCTACTGATGAATCTTGTTCAGGGAACTGATATTGCTGAGACCTTCTGAAATCTCCTTTTCCTGAACATGCCTATTTTTTGAAATTAAAACTGCAATGAATAATTCATAACAGTTTTAATTTCACAAAATAGGCATGTTTCAGGATATCATTGTGATTAAGATACATATATATAAACAGAACCAGGTGAAACAACTCAAATGTTTCGTAAGAAAATTAGTCAAGTATCGTTAAAAGAATTTTTGACTACATCCTCGATCAATGGATATTCACAGTTTATCCAAAAAAAGCAGAAATACCTCTATGTTACTTTTCTCAACCATGTGCAGCTATTTTTAATGATAGATGTATTAAAAGCAAAGAGCAGAAATTGAATGGATGCCCAACACGAGGGTTGGTGTCGAAATTCTGTCGAGCTCAAAATTCTTTTTTCAGAATTCTGTTTTCAATATTCTGCTTTTCTAAATTCTGTTTTACAAATTTCGGCGAATAATAAATAAAAGTTCCAAAAATGTAAAAAAAGCGCGCGCTTTTTTACATTTTTGACATTTTATTATTCGCATAATTTTTAAAAACTAAATTTGAAAGATTACTAGGTACATACATATTTTTCCCTATAAAAGTATGTGAATGCTCTCTTTTTTTCTGAACTGCAAACTGAAAGTAATTGTCAAGTGGAAGTGAAACTGTGCATTAAATTATTTATGGCAGTTTAAAAGCAACAAAAGAGACATTTCCTCAAGAACACAGAACAATGTTGAAGCATGGCATCGTCGACTTAAGGTGGTAGTCGGTCGCAGTCATGCAGACCTATACAAAATCATAAATGATCTCAAAAAGGAACTTATTACTGCCAAAGCTGAAGCTGCAAGGGTCGAAAATGTAAAGAGAATAAAACAGAAAAAATCTATTACATATTTTAAAGAACAAAAAAAAAAAATTTTTAAAACGAGAACAGACTTAAGCCATACTGGGTTCCTCAAGCAAATAATACAGTTCTCTGTGGTTTTGCTTAGATGTTGCTATTGCATTAATTTATTAGACTATGTATATTAATTTTTGTTGTTATTTTTATGTTACATCGTTAATAAATCGTTCTTAAGAAGAAATCAGAATAAGCAAAATTTTAATTTCTCTATATTATTACTTGTCAGTATTTTGAAAAGCAGAATTTTGAAATGCAGAATTTTGTTAAACAGAATCGAAAAAAAGCAGAATTTCGAAAAGCAGAAATTTTGTACCAATAGGCAGAATTTTGAAACCAGAATTTCGACCCACTCCCTAAATATTTCCTATCTTTATAATTTATATATTATATGAAAAATTGAAATTTGTCACAAATTAAAAAAAAAAAATACATGGACACAAAAACTGAATAACATAATTTTCATTTAAATTAAGGCTCTCTCAAACCAATGCGAAACATACGTTGCGGCGAAGAAACATTCGTCAGTCAAAATTATTTTATATGTTTCTCCGCCGCGTTGGTTTGGGTACTCTCATATATCACCATGTTAATAAATTTTGACATGCGAATGTTTTTTCGACGCAACGAATGTTCCGCATTGGTTTGGGAGAGCCTTTATTCTGTATTTACATCAATCTTGAAAATTGCTCCCAAATATTTGGTCGAATTTCCTAATATGCCGATAAATTCTTATATTATTTTTATCTCACATACTCATCTGGGTTTCCTGCATGAATAACTTACACTTAATCATCCTAAATGCCTATAGTCAGCTAAATAGCAATAATGATACTTATCTATAAATTAATCTGTATTTCTGATCTTATATCACAATTACACTACACACTATGGCTTACCTGCTGTGCGGGTCCGAAGTTGCATTTTTCAATTGACAACGCACTGCGAACATAATTTAAACAAGTCTCTCTGCCATATTTGCTGAATAGATTAACTCCAATCAGAGGCGCACAATCCGGATGGAGGTTTCTGGGTATGTTAGCATAATTATCTGCATCGCAGCATTCAATTTGCTGTCCATCTTCTGCCAATGAAAAAGAGTATTATTGTGTGTTTGTGTTTTATAGTATTGAATCATGCATCTTACGTGATGAAGATACAACTGGTTTGCTGAGATCATGCTCTATAAACTGTGCCCATTGGACAAGAGCTAAGTTTTTACTGTGAACATCCTCGTGGTGATTTCCATCATTACTACTGGCAATAGTTCCATGTAAGGCTGAGTTGCTGATTTCCCTTGGGGATGGCAGTTTATCGTTCATCTATATAGAGAACAATAAAAAAAAAGAAGAATTCGTTTATCATATTCTAGCGTGTAATTAAGACTTATCAGTGTGTTACTTGATATAATCCATCTTTGTAGTTATTTGGGAGCAATCTTCGGAATACGTTATTTCCATCTTTACGACTTGAAAACAATGCCAAACACTCATCTAAAAGGCCTTTAGTTACTTCAGGAATTGGTTTGTTCGAGATATAGTTTGCACATGATTCCGGACTTACACCCATTTGAATGCATTCAGAATTATATATGTAGAGACTTGCTTTGAGGATTTTCTTTGCAAGACTATTTGTTTCTTGGGCTTTTTTATCGGGAAGAGTTTCGATAAGTTGTTTGTGTGAAATACTTCCGTTTTGTACATTGATTCCTCGACTTGATAGATTGTTTTCTAAGCTTTAAGATTATTAAAAAATAAAAAACAATTATTTATTATCTATTGCTTAAAATAAATAATGTCATAACGGCTTTTCGAGCTTACTTTTGAATGTTATCGATCGAATTAACACCCATCGTTACGGCCAATTCATATTTATCTTTAGAAATTGCCTCTAAGGTACGAAGCTCAGCTTGTGATGGAGGAATAGGTTCTGTAAAGTGATTAAATAAGGAATAGTTTTATTTTTGTCAGAAATTATACCAATCAATAAATATAGAAATTCAATTTTGTGGAATTTAAGCACTTATTGTATTGAACAGAAGTAACATTTTCTCTTAAACTTCTTAGCTACTATTATAGGTGCCAATTGTTTCGCCAGATATAATTTGTCTTCGTTTTTAAATTATTTACTCTTCTTTAATCTTCATAAGACCAGTTTATACCAGTATTAGCAGTTAATCAAAAATATTTTATTATTTATTGAAACCGCACCTGAAATGAGCGTGTAGTGTATGTGGTGTCGGTCCGGCTAAACTCGTCTGACAGAAAAAAAAATAAAAAATATGAAAGTTATAGAGCAGAGTCGGCACCCTCCGACACCTTAACAGACAAAATGGAAAAACATACGAATTTTTCTTATTTTTTCAACAAAATTAAAAATTATTTTTCAAATTCATGATTTTAACAACATATTGGCCGAGCTTTAGATTTTTAAAAATTTTGTTTAATATTTTTTTTTTTTATTTAAAAAAAAACGTAGAAAAGTGTTGAATGTGCCCCAGCACGGGGCGCCTTCGACAATGGGTGGAGCACATTCGATAGTAAGGCACATGATTGGCAATTGATGTATTAAATGTTAGTTTTTTAAATAAAAGTCATAATATATTATGTTATAAGAATCCAATTAATTTCTTTTTATTACCTATTTTTATTTAAAAAAAAATTGTTTCAACGAAAAATAAATAAGAAGGTAGGTAAGTTAGGTTAAAAAAAAAATTAATTCATAAAAAAAACATGGGATCATATTGATTAAATCAGTCTCTAACGAACATTAAGTTTCTCAAATCGATATAGAAGATACTCTTCCTTTGGGACCTCGATGTTCCCGGAGGATGCGTCGGCATTTTAGCATAAATATCGCTCCTTAAAATTATGCTTATGTCTGAGACATTTGGATTGATGAAAGTCCAGGAGTTTGTCATTTTTCGCAGAAAGGACACATTAAATGAATTAAGACCTTGGACTTCTACTATTTCACCAACAAAAAAAAAACATTTTTTTTGTCAAAGAACTTGACCAAAATAAAGTCTTCTTTACTTAAGATGTCATCGTCACACAAAATAAAGTTACTAGAAGAGCAATTCTCATCAGATGATAAGTCATTCCAAACTGGAGGTTGGAACAGTTTTTACAAATAACTTGCTAGATCCTGCCCTTGTTTTGCTGTAAGCACTTTGGTGAGAGGTAAATATATTTACACTGATATGGAAAGATTTCGGTAGCACTTTGTTCTTGGCCGGAATCATCAGCCGGATGTGGGAGCCTTCCCTTTTCCTTCCTAAGACAAGTTATAAGGGTAGTCCTTTTCACGCCATATTTTGCCGCCGCTGAACTGTGTGATTCCACCTTGTTGATGACATCTGTAAGTGCCTTTTTTCATAACTTCTTCTTCCACAAGATGTATTTGTGCTTTTTTTCATTAACGCGAACCATTTTATTAATAATAAACAAAACATTTTAATAATAAACAAAGAAGCGGTAGCTCCGACAGTCTGTCGGAGGTGCACCGGCTTTAACTGTCGGAGGTACCCCATTGGATGTTTTTTTACTTTTCTCTTTTTCATTATTAAGCAAAGCAAGATATTTGAAATTAAGTATTAAAATATTAATAAATACTTAATATTGTATATCAAAAACAACTTCTTTTCAAGAAAACATTAAAAACCAAGAATAAAAAAATCTTACGAATATAACCTGAAAATTATATTAACCGTACTCCAAATAAATTTTACATCCAGTTTGGTGGAATTTGCAACTAGACTGCTAAACTTTTTGGCCCATGCTTCTTTTTCTCTTAAAAGCAGTGAATTTGATATTTACATAATTTTAATGATATAAATTATTATGTGCGTATATTTATTACCTAATGTTAAAACCAAATTTCAATAAATTACCTTCAGAAATAGTCCCCCTGGCGGTTTTCACCTTGATGTTGGTGAGGGGGCTTACGTTTGGTATTCCAGCAATCCAACTGCAGTACCAGACAACTAAGAAAACCAAACAGAGACAAACGCAACGACAACTGACTGCACTCCTTCCTGTAGCAGTAAGGCCGGTAAGATTGGTGAGATATTCCCTGAATGTCTCATGGATCTTTCAGACTCTGATGATGATGCTGTGGGTACTGGTGATGGGGAGATGGCGTCTGATGAGAAAAAAAGAATCCTCAATGACGACGAGTACCAATCTTTCACCATTTCAGACAGCTCGGACGCAGACGTCACAGTGGCCGCAAATCCTGTGAAAAGAAAGGAGATTAAAACCCCTCATAGCGATACTCTGGCCAAAACCTTGTCACTGACAGGAGCCAAAAGCACATCGACTCCCATAAAGGGGTCTGGGGAATGTGAACCGACCGAAGTCTGCGAGGATGGCTTAGAGTCTTCTACGACTCTAAGAAATACCAGTCTCGAAAATCGATGCTCGCACGGGGCAAAACTGATCTAAGGAAAAACGGTGTGCATCCAAGTAAACAGAATAAGGAAGGGGATCAGGACCCAGAACTCAAAAGGATCGAGAACGCGAGGAGAGCCGTACGTAGGTATGGCAGGGGTGACACGACAAAGCTACGACCCAGAGACTTGAAGCGGTTGAGCTGGGTTTGGAAACTTCTTGCGGAGTCTGAAGCTGAGAGTAAGACGCCAGTTGAGAGAATAAGACCAAAGGAAAGAATTGATCTGAGTACCTCTTCCTCTAAGGTGGCTGTAGCCAGTAATCCTAAGGTGAAACCGATAAACGGTCCTGATCACCAAAGGGTCGATCACACAAGCACTAGCAGTCGTCGAAAGAGGAACAGACACAACGATTCGATACCCCCTACAATGACCGTAACCAAGAAACACAAGTCGGCAGGAAGCGAAGATACGCCGGATAGTATTCAGGTAGCAGTCATCAATGAAGGGAGCTCTGAGGTGAGGCTTACAAACGAGCAGTGGGCTCAAGTAGAGGTCAAGCTTCTTGAATGCGTCAATGAAAAAATACTTGCCTGTACAGGGTTTGTGCCAACTTTCGGGCCGTTGTCGACCAAAAAGGGTTTTAAGGTGCTTGCCTGTTGCGGGCAACCCACCCTGAACTAGCTTCGATCCAAGGTAGATGACATGAAGGGGTTACTTGAAGGAGTTACACTAAGTGTTGCTCTCAAAAGTGACCTCCCCACAAGACCAAAAGTCCGAATTAATGTTCCGGGCCCTAGTATCGACAGCATCACCCTGTTGAGATTACTTCGTGGTGAAAATCCCAACCTACCTAGTATTCACTGGAAGCTCATGCATATGGAGGAGCCCACAAAAACGGGCCGAGAAGTGGTACTCATGCTCAATCACGAGACAATGGGTATGCTTCCCTCAAGGGATTACAGGCTTAAATTTGGCATAAACGCAGTTAGGGTGCGACCGGAAACGGTAGCCAACACACAAAACAACAAAAAACCAAAGCCAAAATATATATGATTAGAGTGCTCCAGATCAATCTGCAGCACAGTAAGTTGGCCTCTGCCACCCTAAACTCCCTTTTGTCAAAAGACAATATCGACATAGCCCTTATTCAGGAGCCATGGTTCAACAACGGCAATATCTGCGGATAATTTTCCAAGGATAACAACCTGAACAATCAAAAAGGGCCATCAGAAGGTTATTATCGTGCATGTATAGTTGCGAAAAAAAATTATAAATCTTTTCCTCTTATCTCCTCATTGTAGCTCGGACATGACGACGGTGAAGTGCGAAAGAAAAGGGTCCCCACCCCTGATCTTAGCCTCTGTATATATGCCAGGTGATGAACCGGGGCCGCCTCCAGCAACAGCATTTGATGACCTGGTAGCAGAATCTGGTAAGAACGGTTGGGACCTACTGGCAGGCTGCGACTCCAATGCTCATCATTTGCAATGGTGCAGCACTGACACAAATACAAGAGATGAGTCGCTTTTTGAATTTATTATTAAGAATAATATTGTGATACTAAATAGAGGTAATGAACCAACCTTCATTACGAGAAATAGAAGAGAAGTGCTTGATATCACGCTTTCCACGAACTCTGATTCTATTCGAATTAGTAACTGGAAAGTATCAAATAAAGTTACATACTCTGACCATAGAATGAAAACATTCCAAATAGAACATGATATAGAAACCCCTTAGCCCTATAGGAACGCTAGGAAAGCAAACTGCGGAGCCTATAAAACGTTAATGGCTTCATCCTGGGGCAGTTATGTGGGTCAACCTTTATTGAACTATTCAGAGATTGAAAAACGCGTTAGTGAACTTACAACATCTTTTCCTAACTCACACGATAGCTCTTGCCCCATAACCAAAGGAATAGGTAAACTCAACCCCATCTGGTGGTCAAACGAGCCCTCTGTCCTTAGGAAAAACTCAAGGAGGCTTTTCAACAGAGCGAAACACACTGCTGACTGGGATCTTTTCAAGATCAGCTCAAACGAATATAAGAACCGAACAACCTATGCCAAAAGAGCAGCCTGGCGAAAATTGTGTACAGACATTGAGTCAACAATTGATGCTGCTAGGCTCAGGAAAGTCATGCCAAAGGTCTACACTCCCCCGAGCTTCCTAAAAAGACCGGATAAGACCTGGAAAGACTCCTGCTCTGAGACCTTGGAGGCACTTACAGTAATACCAATGCTGACTGGGATCTTTTCAAGATCAGTAAAAACGAATATAAGAACCGAACAACCTATGCCAAAAGCGCCGCCTGGCGAAAATTTTGTACAGACATTGAGTCAACAAATGATGCTGCTAGGCTCAGGAAAGTCATGTCAAAGGTCTACACTCCTCCGGGCTTCCTAAAAAGACCGGATAAGACCTGGACAGACTCCTGCTCTGAGACCTTGGAGGCACTTACAGTAATACCAATGCTGACTGGGTTCTTTTCAAGATCAGCAAAAACGAATATAAGAACCGAACAACCTATGCCAAAAGAGCCGTCTGGCGAAAATTTTGAACAGACATTGAGTCAACAAATGATGCTGCTAGGCTCAGGAAGGTCATGTCAAAGGTCTACACTCCCCCGGGCTTCCTAAAAAGACCGTATACGCCCTAGTGTACCACGTTTTTATCTACTACATATGTTTTAAGAGACAATAAAAATACAAATAATTTGGTTGTCCCTCTAGGGTTTTTTTCACAATTCACAATTAACCAATATTAAATTGTGTTCATGCTGTGCAAATATAGAACTCGTTAAAACATGGTCCAGATTTTATTTTGTTTGGTACAAAAACAATTATTTTGTTAATATAAAGATAAAAAAAAAATTATTAATTTTTTGACTTTAAACTAAAAAGACTGATAACATTGATTTTTTTTCTTAATCGGCTTTAGGTTTTTCGCCCATATATTTTTGAGCATTCTCCTTTAGTTTATTTATTTGTAATTTCTCCAAATTTTGTTTGACGGTGTTTCCATAATTATTTTTCGTTGTCTTGTTGGAGACCACAGGAACATTTCGTTTCGCATCACCAGCCGTACTAGGCATAAATCATTACATTATGTTTGTTGTGTATCATGATTAATTACTGAGAAATCAATGGCCTAAGGCAAAAGGTGAATTTGCATTCAAAAGAAAGGGTGTCCCAACGTCAGCGGCTCAGACGAAAACCATATAGGTTCTTGAGATGATTTTAAGTCAAAAAACTTAAGACGTTATTCTCTCGTTTTCCCTTCCTTTTCTTTTTAAGAGATAACAAAAAACCGAAGAGAAAAAAAGCCTTGAGAAACAAGTATCCTTTAGAAAGTTAAAGACCCTTTTTATGGACTGTTGACTTTTTTTAGTAAAACAAGTTAAATTTTACCCAAAACCATTTTAAAATGATGCGATATTTATACCTACTACCTATTTGTACCTACTTTTTAACCCTGAATCTAATAAAAGCAATAAGAAAATAAAAAACAAAAAGCAGGCCATTACATTAGAACTTCAAAAAAACGCCCTTGGACCTAAGATATTTGTATGCACTCTTTTGATTTGGAAGCGCCCTCATAAATTTTATATTTTTAGCAAATTTCATGAGTTTCAGAAAATTTTCATAGATGTTACCGTAATAATACCGCACTTGCATCTCCCCCCCCCCCCCCCCCCCCAAAAAAAAAAAAAAAAAACATCCTTCCGCGACATACCTTTTTGGGGACTCTTTTGTTTCTTGGCTAACATTCCAAATGGAACATTGCATCCAATTTTCATTTATATATCCCATTATTTTAAAATGGTTTTGGATAATATTTTACTTGTTGTACTTCAAAAAGAAGTCATCATTCCATAAAAATGACTTTAACATTCTATATGATAGATACTTGTATCCTTTCAGTTTTGCTCTAGATTCAGCTTTAAAAAGTACCTAAAATCATGTGTCATATGCTTAGGTTGTACTAAAAAAAAATATTTCAGCTAAATGCATCTATACAAAAACGCAATGCGGTGAATTTGCGTCGATACCAACAATAAAATTTTACGAATTCATTTTTGTCCGCTTACCTATATTAAATTTTCTATCTTTCCTGAGCTAAAATATGAACTGCCTTAAACCTGTGAGTTAATTGCGAATTCTTATTAACAACAGAGAGCTTTCCTGAAGAGTGAAAAAAAGGAATGATTGTCAAGCTCCCAAAGAAAGGAGATCTCACACAGTGCGAAAACTGGAGAGGAATATGCGTTCTGCCTGCAGTAGCCAAGATAATAGCAAGGATAATATTGGACCGAATTAAAGACCACCTCAAAGACACACTCGACGCCGAACAAGCAGGTTTCCGCACTGGATCTTCCTGTGTGGATCACATCAACACCTTGCGGATCATCATCGAACAGTGCGTTGAATATCGATCACCACTTCACCTGCTGTTCATCGATTTTGAAAAGGCGTTCGACAGTGTCAATAGAGAATTTATTTGGCTTGCTTTGCACAGGAGGGGCATCCCAGATAAATTGATTGCTATTATCAAGGCTACATATGATGGATCCAGGTGTCACGTTTTGCACAAAGGTAGGCTGTCAGAGGAGTTTGAAATCCAAAGTGGAGTTAGGCAAGGCTGTATACTGTCACCAATACTGTTCCTGTTGGTGGTAAGTGACGTACTGCACGCAGCTTTGTCAAATGGAAATGGAGGAATTCAGTGGACTCTGCAATCTCACCTCAAACATCTGGACTACGCGGACGACGTATGCTTACTCTCTCATAGGATCATGGATCTCCATCAAATGACAACAAGGGTGGAGAGAGAAGCAGAAATGGTAGGGCTTAAGATCAACTCGGCAAAAACTAAAAGGATCAGCCTTGGAACTTCCTCATCAATCCAAGTAAATATTTCTGGACAACCCGTAGAGATGGTACAGGATTTCCAATATCTTGGGAGTATTGTCTCTACGGGTGGCGGAACTGAACTGGACGTAAACAGCCGAATCAGAAAAACAAAGGCTGCGTTCGGAATGCTGTCCAAAATATGGAGAAACAACTCTTTTAGCTTAAAGACCAAGCTACGACTGTTCCGCTCCAATGTTGAATCCGTTCTGCTTTACGGCTGCAGCACTTGGAAAGTCACTGAAACTGTCACTAGAAAGCTGCAAACCTTCGTTAATAGATGTCTACGAAACATCTTGAGGATTTTCTGGCCCAACCGTATCTCCAATGCCGAACTTCATGCGAGAACGGGTCAGGAGCCCATAGACTCCATTATACGAAGAAGAAAGTGGCAGTGGATTGGCCATACGCTTCGAAAAGGCGATCGGTGCATTGCATCTCAAGCAATGCAGTGGAACCCGCTCACACAGGAGGGAAGACAAGTGGGCCGGCCTAGAAGTACATGGCGAAGAACGGTCGAACAGAACTCGGCACGACTGGGGAAAAGTTGGAGAGAGCTGAAATACATTTCAAGAAATCGTACACGATGGCGCGTAGGTGTAGTGGAGGCCCTATGTCCCGTAACGGAAACATCACGGACGTAATAGGTCCGAGGACCGAAGACAGCTGGCTAGGCAGACGCCAAAAGAATATCAATAAACTAAAACATTTTTTACTTTTGTCTGTAAATAGGTATAATCTCTGAACAAAAATAATAGGTAGTAAATTTTTTTAAGAATTTAACATTACAATATTATGTTTTTCTATTATCATCTAAAAATAACTATTTTTAATGTTTTAATTTTGATTTCTTTAAACGAAAAATAATAACAAAATATGATTGTGAGCTGTAACGTCATAGAAATACCCAGGAATACCATAATGGCGAATTGGGTGTATCAAATGAGGATACTTTTTTCTGTTTATCTTGGGGAGAAGGGACGTTTTTTTGCGAAAGTTTTCGGACAACCTTTCGAAGAGAGCGCTCGTGACTTAGGAGTGTTCGAGAGCGAGACCACTCATAACTTTTGCGAGCGCCCATATATGTCCATTAATATTGCTTGGCTCTTAAGTTATGATCGCTCGGTAAATACCAGCCTAAATCTCCAAATTATGTAGATAAATGAGTAATTAAGTTTAAAAAAGTTAACTTATTCATCAAATTATGTGGATTATTGAGTACCTAATTCAATTTCAAATACAAAATTAATTCACTAAATTAGGTGTTTTATTGAATAATACATGTATCTCCAAAAACTAAAAATTAAAGAAAACAGACGGTAGTGACAAACAAATGCTATGCAAGAATTTCTGTCACAAGACTGACCAGCAAACGATCTTAGATCATTATACGCGTTGAAGTTATAAATGGTGAATCGAGACAACTTGCCACATTTTTTGATAAATTGTTTTGAATGGAATGTTCAAATCATGGTACTATACTCGTCATCAGACCCATGTAAGCTAACTACTGGCGTTTATCGGCAACGCGTTCACACCTCCAGAAGCTTTTCTACACAATTAATCCAATAAAATTTAAATATTTAACTTATTTGCTACAAGCAATTCAATTTATTGCATTGTGAATGAGCTCATAAGCATGCTGAGAATATAAGTATGGAATATTCCTCAAAATATAAGTGTATCAATTGACCATTTAGTGTGGTGCAAGTTGGACAAAAATTCTATTCAAGCACACACGCACAGTAATGGCCATATAAATGAAACAAAATACACAGTTACACTAGGTAAAAAACCGTGGGCACATTTAACCATAATTAGCTACATATGACGATATTATTTATTCCTTGAAGGCTTTTTTGTTTCCGATTTTGTTCTTCTTGTTTTCAGAAAGAGGTATTATCCACTTAAGTATTGCCTCTACTGTTGAAAACAAAGGCACTTAAGAATATTTTTTGTTAACATGTCAAATAAAAAGCAGACTTCACTTATAAAATTGTGACAGATTGGTATACTTAGTCTTAATTTGGAAGAATAAAATATTTAAAGGGATGAGTCTCTGAACAAAGTGGTAGAGTCATGCGCATCATAAATGTGAACAACCTTTTAATTGAATTTTCTTCAAACCATTATTGGAATTGCAGCAAACCATTATTTGAAATAATTCATCAAAATTGTGACTGATGATGTTTTTTTTTTTTAGTTTAGTGATTCAGATGTTGACGCCTTGACAGTTGATGCTATGTTTAATACTTGCATGTAAATTAAATGCAAACTCGTTTAAGATTTAAGTCACTATAAATGGCACGTGGTTAGCTGTTGAACGGTCACATAAAGCTCTATGATGACCTTAATGCTCTATGGGTGGGCAATAGGCAAGTGAAACGTGTTGCTCGTTCTTCCAATCACGTACTGGTATTTAGGAAATAATTCAAATTTATGCATGAGTATTGAGTACCCCGGGGCTTGGCTTGCTTACAAGTTTTACAGTGACTGGGTCAATAAAATGAAACTGAAAGATAAACTATTAAGGGGTGTTGAACAAAGTATTTATTTTTAATTAAGAAATCGGTAAAGAGTAGGAGGTACAAAATGTATTGATGATAGAATATTTATTTTCCAATATTATTACATGTGCTTTAGACCGGTTTATATACCAATATAAAGACACAAAAACTGGCAGATACCTAATGCCAAATAACAACAAGTTCGTCTAATTTTTAGTATAGACTTCAAGGTGCCAAAAAAAAGGCTATGGAGCGATAGAAACACCAGACAAAATATTAGAAGAAATAATACTAATTCCAGTGATAAGATAATTTTCTCCTTCAAAATTAACAAAAAGCCGGCAAGACGGATGAACTTTAAAGTTGCTTACCTTCGCCCCCAGAGTAACTTTACATGTCCAAGAAAGGATGCCAAAATGGCGTTCGAATCTGACATTTGTAAAATAAGAAAACAAAAGGTTGGCAGAGGTCAACACAATTAATAAAAAAGAGGATTGATGCGACTCACACTAGTAACTTCCCATTTTTAACATTGACAACCATTTTAGCTAATTATGATAGTACAGTTTTGATTTTTTTTTTTTTTGGAATAGTTTATAAAATTCTTGGAATCTAACTTATCTAACTTTTTGATAACTCCTCTCGTTATGGTTTATTTAAGCCAATTATTTCAAAACAGACTATTGGCAAAAAAATACCATAAATCAGAGAAGTGCAAGGAATATAAAATGAAAGATTATTAAGTGTCAGATGCCAAATTTTGATTTTGAAAAGATTTTGAGTGTAAGAATTTTTTGAATTTATACGTTTTTGGAAACATTTTGATTTTAATCTTTTCAAATGGTAGTTTTTAAAATCTCAAAATTACACAAATATACATAGTATCAGTACCTATATATTGGTATTAGTAATAATTTGAAGTTGAAATCGTTGTTTGTTCTCAAGATATTCCAGTTGAAAAAAATTTTTAAGAGTTTTTACTAGTTTTTTTTTGCAGTTTTTCTTGGGAGCGGGTCGAAATGCTGTATTTTAAAATACTGTATGGTTAAAATTCTGTATGATACTGTATCGTCATAATACTGTTTGGTCAATATTCTGTATTTCAAAATACTGTATTTCAAAATAATGTATTTCAAAATTATGTATGTACAAAATACTGTATGATCAAAATACTGTATCTCATAATACTGTATCTCAAAAATTATTCATCTCAAAATGCTGTATGAGCAAAACACTGTTTCTCAAAATTCTGTATCTAAAAAAAATGATTTTTACATAATTCCGTTCTTAAACTTCCATTATACAAAAAAAAAATACAAAAAGCAGAACTCGATTAATGTACATACATACATATATGTATATCATTTATTGAAAATCCAAACAAATGTTAAACCAGAATACAAGAATAAGTCATAAATAAGTAAATAGATAATAAGCAATGTAATTTATAAATAACTATCTATCTATATTGTATATAGAAATGTATGTAATAAAGTAACGAAAAATTACATCAAAACAAATTAAAATTACAACATTCCTTGTACATTAATGATAACGAACATATCAACTTAAGATTATAAGCAAAATATTAACATAAAAAGCCAGATTTTTTGCTATTCTTTTTAAGTAACCAATATGGTTTCAATAATTAATCTTCCTCAAAGAAAAGCGTTAGAACTGGAAAAAACTTACGGATTATGTTGTAAATGTAATTCATTCTGCCCATTTAATTCGAAAAATTGGATTTTACCATAACAATTTGCGTTATTTAACATTTTTTTTTTGTATTGCAAGTATTTTATTTTTAATTCAATTTTTTTTTAGTTTTAATTTTTTTCTGTCATAGATCTAGTTTTTTTAGGTATGAGGAACTCCTATGCAAGGTTTCTTACACCCGAAAAAAATATTTGTATATGATGCATATGATGTTTCAAAAAATGTTACACAAAGTCCAGTTCCCATCAAAATTTGCTCTGAAGTTTACATAATGGGTGAGCAGCGAGCACAAACAAATTTATTTGCTCCATGTTGCCGGCAACTTAAAGTTGCTGAAAGAAGATGCAACTTATGTAGTTGCCTAGCTGTGGCTAGGGATGCAATCGATACATCGATGTTTTTGAAACATCGATGTTTTTGTCTTAAAACATCGATGTTTGCCATCGATGTTTCGAGTCCGAAAACATCGATGTATCGATGTTATTTGGAGCGATGTTTTAACAGCGATGTTTTTTGTTTTTCTTGTCACTCAGAATTCCTAAAATTGCCTGCTTTTGCACGCGGAGTTTGTGTTGCTTGGCTTGTGATCACAGCCAAAAAACTTGTTTTTGCATTGAACGCGTCCATTCATTCTTCCCCAAGATAGTTGAAAGTGACAGCTGACAATGTCATTAAGAAAGCGGAAATAAAAGAATAAAGAACCAAGGAATATGAACAAACGATTTCAAAAAATTGGATTCAATTCGATTCTGGCACAAGCAACTACCTTAGCTCCAAGATTCAAATTACTCCATTGAAAGGATCATCCATTGGCTAAAAGTAAAATAATTTCTTATTTGAATGACTTCATAAGAGAGATGAAAGGAATGTGGCCAATATTTCAGATTCTTCCCAAGAGTCCGAAAAAGAAGAAAGGCTCTTTGATATTTGGATATATCACAAACATTTGGTGCATCTTAACATTAAGTCCAAACACTCCTCTTTCTCTATCTTTAAAACAAAAACTGACTGCTTATCTCTTTTCTTTTGGGTAGAATTTATGCACTTTATAGGTACTTATTAGATGACTCGCTAAAAAATTAATGAAAAGAGAAATGAGAAGAAGAAGTTTAACATTTTGGGCTTTTCTAAAAACATCGATGTTTCGAAACATTGATGTTTTTGAGCACGATGTTTTTGACATCGATGTTTTTTTGGAAACATCGATGTTTTTTTTAACGATGTTTGCATCCCTAGTTGTGGCAGGCCCAAAGATGTGTAGAAGAAAATGCAACAACTTAGATCGATGTGTACTGATCAAAAAGTTGAAAATAAAGTTATTGTGATGGCTGGTTTACTATTAACGTAGGCCAATATTGCCGTGCACCGATCTTGACTCAGTTAAGACTTAAGTCCAAAAAAGCAGCTGGAGCTGACGGTCTTGCTGCCACGTTGTTCATGTTCAAAGCGGCTAATGATGACTAAGTGAGAAGTATGGCGAAGGTATCAGTCTCCTTACAAGATATTTATTGGTCGTATTTTGTGAATGCCCGAACCGTCAACATAAACTTATAGGTTTATATAAATGTGGTTTATTAAGGCTAGGAAGTAGGTACACTATCGACTAAATAAATTACCCTCTACCTTTTCCTCGATTTCAAAGCCGTCTATGTATCTAAAATGGGCTACCCCGGTAAAATGGGCTAGTACGCTCAACTGGGCTGTTTCTGCAGGATGAATATTCAAGCTCATTCATCAAGGTCGGCAAAGACTTCACCGATATATTTAATGTGAAAAGCAGCTTCTAGGCTAGTCATATGACTTCTTAAATAGAGGGTTTTCCATTTTAAAATTGAATAAAACAAGTTGTATATAAGATATCAATAAGGTTGTAACGGGTGATTTTTTTGAGGTTAGGATTTTCATGCATTAGTATTTGACAGATCACGCGGGATTTCAGACATGGTGTCAAAGAGAAAGATGCTCAGTATGCTTTGACATTTCATCATGAATAGACTTACTAACGAGCAACGCTTGCAAATCATTGAATTTTATTACCAAAATCAGTGTTCGGTTCGAAATGTGTTTCGCGCTTTACGTCCGATTTATGGTCTACATAATCGACCAAGTGAGCAAACAATTAATGCGATTGTGACCAAGTTTCGCACTCAGTTTACTTTATTGGCCATTAAACCAACCACACGAATGCGTACAGTGCGTACAGAAGAGAATATTGCGTCTGTTTCTGAGAGTGTTGCTGAAGACCGTGAAATGTCGATTCGTCGCCGTTCGCAGCAATTGGGTTTGTGTTATTCGACCACATGGAAGATTTTACGCAAAGATCTTGGTGTAAAACCGTATAAAATACAGCTCGTGCAAGAACTGAAGCCGAACGATCTGCCACAACGTCGAATTTTCAGTGAATGGGCCCTAGAAAAGTTGGCAGAAAATCCGCTTTTTTATCGACAAATTTTGTTCAGCGATGAGGCTCATTTCTGGTTGAATGGCTACGTAAATAAACAAAATTGCCGCATTTGGAGTGAAGAGCAACCAGAAGCCGTTCAAGAACTGCCCATGCATCCCGAAAAATGCACTGTTTGGTGTGGTTTGTACGCTGGTGGAATCATTGGACCGTATTTTTTCAAAGATGCTGTTGGACGCAACGTTACGGTGAATGGCGATCGCTATCGTTCAATGCTAACAAACTTTTTGTTGCCAAAAATGGAAGAACTGAACTTGGTTGACATGTGGTTTCAACAAGATGGCGCTACATGCCACACAGCTCGCGATTCTATGGCCATTTTGAGGGAAAACTTCGGAGAACAATTCATCTCAAGGAATGGACCGGTAAGTTGGCCACCAAGATCATGCGATTTGACGCCTTTAGATTTTTTTTTGTGGGGCTATGTCAAGTCTAAAGTCTACACAAATAAGCCAGCAACTATTCCAGCTTTGGAAGACAACATTTCCGAAGAAATTCGGGCTATTCCGGCCGAAATGCTCGAAAAAGTTACCCAAAATTGGACTTTCCGAATGGACCACCTAAGACGCAGCCGCGGTCAACATTTAAATGAAATTATCTTCAAAAAGTAAATGTCATGAACCAATCTAACGTTTCAAATAAAGAATCGATGAGATTTTGCAAATTTTATGCGTTTTTTTTTTTAAAAAAGTTCTCAAGCTCTTTAAAAAACACCCGTTATCTCTATTTGAGAACCCTATCAATGACATTATGTGTGAAGTATAACATCGTTCATATGGCCACCGCGGCTTCGATGGGTGGCGCGGATTCGAAAGGTCCAGCTTTCGATAACTATGGCGCATAAATCAGGCTGAATTTAACCGATGGCATTGATTATATTGTCTTTGAGTGCCGCGGTGGTTTGCGGCTTATTCGCATAGACCTGTGACTTAAGAAAACCTCACAAGAAAAAGTCCAAAGGGGTCAAATCACACGATCTTGGTGGCCAATTCACGTCGCCTCGGCGCGAGATAACCATGCCATGCAACCGCTCGTGCAGAATATCGATTGTGTTTTGAGCTGTGTGGCACGTAGCTCCATCCTGTTGAAACCATATGTCTTCGGTGTCCATATCATCCAATTCAGGCCACAAGAAGTTGGTGATCATCGACGCCATTGACGGTGCTGGCCTGGCCAGCATCATTTTCGAAGAAGTACGGACCGATGAAGCCTCCAGCCCCAAATTCACACCAAACAGTAACTTTATTTGGATACATTGGCACCTCGTCAACCTTGCGTGGATTGGTGTCGCCCCAAACCCGGCAATTGATTTATCCGGCATTCATCCAAAAATGGGCCGCATCGCTAAAGATGATTTTTCGACCGAAATTGGGATCAACTTCCAACTGAATTTTGATAATAAAATTTTATAATTTGCACGTGTTGCTCGACGCTGTAATTTACCATGATTTGTTTTTATTAGTAACTGATTAAAAGACGATATTTTGACAGAAAGTAAAAGAAACAATATGGCCGCCATGAGCTGTCAAAATAAACCCGTCCCTATTGGAAAAGCCTTTATTGTTTGTATGATAGGATAGTGCAAAACCCTTACGTCAACAAAAGAGGCACAATCTTTCAAATATCAATCTAATAACTCGCATACGCTGATGATATTGACATAATCTCTGTTTGGTAGTTTCCCAAACATGGGGTTTTTTCCTATTGGTTTATTTTCTTCTATTATTTTGTACTTTTATCTCGGTAGCCTTTCGTTCTGATCTTGTTGCCTTCAGAAGATCATTTCACTTTTTTACAGAATTTTTGAACACTACCCCAGCGTTCAACCGTATCAACACACAATCGACCCAACTACTCATCTATAGTGCTCTCGCATTTCCCACCTAAGAAGACGATACCGTTCCCCCCTTATTTTAAGAAAACTGACTTTTATTTGAATATGTCCGAAGTAAACTCACCGGTAGAGAGCCCTGGCACTCGGAACATTATATACACTATACCTACCTTATTTGTACAATCAGAATTTTTTAAATAAAAAAGCCTCAATACTTGGAAACGTGTACTTACTTTGCTTGAAACATCCATTTATACCAATTCCTTATCATCGATTTTATTTTGAAAAGGTCAAGTTTTTGTTTTTTATTATATTGTTGATGTGTGTCTAATTGATAAACAAAAAAATACTAGAACCACAACCACAAGTAAACAAATCACTATACATATGATTTTTGTTGTTTTACTTATCTGCTGATTGGTATAAATTCGTATCAAACGAACGCTTCGAATGCATTTAAATAAAGATTATTATTTTAAATATCAAAATACTTTGTCAATTAAATGAGAGCTCCCTTAAGATCACAAAGTTTTGCCTAGTATAATTAATTTCTTAATTCTTCCTATTGGACGACACACAAAAGCAATTCCAAAACATCTTACCTGATTTGAATTCAAACAATCCGTCAACTCCACTTCCTAAGAATAAACTTATCACAAAAAGCACTGCACTTAACATCATTGTTTTGACATATGTAATTATTTTCATAAAATATTTATGCCAGTTCTCATTAAATTCAATTCTCTTACAATTTCACACAACAACAAGAAAAAAACACAAAATAATCTTAATTTATATAAAAAAAAAACTGAAAGATCACAAAATTGCAAAGCTCAAGTTTCTAAACGATCTTGTAACAAGAATGTATTTAGCTTATTATGCATATAACTAAGTATGTGATACTATTCGATCATCAATGATCACCGATTACGACAACTGCCCGGCAAGTACTGAAACTGCCATAATCTCCATCATTTAAAAATACGAAAAATAAACAAAAATCACTTAGCAATTCTACGGATGATTCGTTTATTTTCGTATAGGTTAGGTATACAGAATAGAGTTAAGATTGTTATTGTTTGCTTTGTTGTTTTTAGTTTTTTTTTTTTTTTTCTTGAAGCATCTTATGGATTGCGTAGGTAAAAGTATTTTATTACATGAGTCATATTGGTATCTAAGCTGTGCATATAGTGCGTTTTCTTTGTAATGAACATACAGCATTTTTAAATGTCGATAAAATCATTATATAGAGTTCAACTAGAGGGTGATCAGGCTTGCCAGATTATGGGTTTGTTTTTGCTTATTGTTCGATATTTGTACAAATAAGTAAGTGAAATTTCCATGTACAATAATATTTCTCAGGAGTTCGTGATAAACAATCAAATTTTATACAGTTATTTGGCGTCAAGAAAACTTATTTCGATTCGAAGCATACATTCAAAAATAGTCAATAATATAGTCCAGTCACTTGGTAACTCGTAACTTTGCCGTTAACTTTTACGCACTTATTGAATTGTTAACCAAATTTAATAGTTTTTTTTTTGTGTACACATTCAGTTGACTTATATCTTGATGTTAACCAAACAATTAGCCACAAGGCTGTAGCCAGAGAGTATTGCAGGTGTCTAGATTCATTTGCGGAGAAAAGAATACAGTTCAGGAGCAGTTCCAGCAGCAGTTCCAGGAGGGAAGCAAGCAATACAAATTATTTATGAAAGGTGGCAGGGCAACAACTTTCAGCTAGAGTAACGGGACCAACGCAGTAATTTGCAATTTTTTTGCAATTATTTTGCATTTCTATTCCCGATTTTGCAGTTTACCAAATAGTATATGGGTCGTGTAATCGACTGACCTGCTAACTTAACGGTGAAGTAAGCAGGTAACATAGTGTGTCTCGAGAATCATACCAGGGGGCCAATTCTCGATTTGTGATGCTGTGAAGTGATTTTACAAAACTTCAAACCTTAATATTTCAATTCTGGATGAGTGTGAAAAAGTGAAATAAAATGTAAAAACTTCGTAATTTTTTATCAATATTTGACATTTAATATCACTTTTAAACACTCATCCAGAATAGAGTTAATAGCGTGTGAAGTTTTGATAAATTTATCACTTCATAGCTTCACAGATCGAGAATTGACCCCAAGGTTCCAAATTTGCAGTTCTTCTTGCATTTCAAGAAATGCTAGATCAAAATTTTCAATTCCTTATTTTGAAGAAATTTAAAAAAAAAATGACTTCAATATAAAATAAGACAACCAAGCATGCTATGAATTTGCGCATACTGCCCGTAGTCAAGTGAGACAAAAAATAAGGTAGGTAAATTTTATGACCTCAATGCGAAAAAGCTCTGTAAAACAGAAATTTCTCAACATAATACCAATAATTTGCTTATAACATGATGACTAAATATCTTTCTTTCATTCTATAAATGATTTTTTCCAGATAAGCTTATGGTTTGGAAAATATTGTAAAAATAAAAAAAAAAACTTACCTTCCGTAATCAAGTGAGACGGAGTGTATGTACGTACAGTACATATAAGCCCTAAAATATTTTAAAACTCAAGAAAACAACGAGGACGGGGCTATATAATTTACATGAAGTGATGAATGTTTTTTTTTTTTTTTTAAACTGGGAAGGAATTTGACGAACAAAAGCATTGGGCTTAAGAATGCCAAATGAAGTTGGTCAATGCTAATTAATTTACACTTCAAATTAGGGACTGGTTTTTTGAAATTGGTAGCTCTAAATCACGTTTCTGATAGTTTTTACTAGACACTCCGCCCTTTTTTCGACCAGTTCAATACAAAGTACTTCTACGAATGTCAATTTTCAATCACAGTATAGGTGCCTACTTTAATTTCGAATGATTTATTACTAAGTATTCATATTTGTTAGGATTAGTACAGAAAACATGTTCAACTTTTATCTGATCTCAAAATTTCAAACGGATACAACCTATTACCCGCACAGAATAAGCGCACTTGGTTGTGTTTCCTCAACGACTTCACATGCTATTTCAATTGGAAGTCAAACAAAAACCTAAATTTTTGAGCATCGCACAAATTTGTTTTCAATTACTCAACAGCGACAAAAAATTGTTAAGCAAGCAAATCAAATAGCAAGCAAAGAAATAGGCTCCTCGGGAAACATTTCTTCAATGACTTAGAGGAACTATCTGACATTACAAGCAATAACATGTTTAAATTTGTTAACAAAATGGCTTGACAATTCTTAAATACAACTAAACAAATCAGTCACATACACCAACCCATTGATCTATCAAACTCAACCGCCAGACGTTGCATGGAGCAATTGCTGCTACGGGCCAGGTGGTGAGGATGATTTAAAAAGTGGCGGTAAAGAGAAGGGACCACGACCTTGAAAAGACGATGGTGCGTTGGCCGCTCCCCAACCTGGCGATTGTGCTTACGGACACTTCTTCAGTAACCTGAAGACTAATCTGACTGTACGGGGCAGACGCATGCACCAACCACTGATCTATCAAGCTCACCCAGCAGACATTGCATGGAGCCACTGCTCCTACGGGCCTGGTGGGGGGATGGTTTAACAGGTGGGGGTAGGGGGGATCACGCCCTTAAAGGACGGTGATACGTTGGTCTCTCCTAAACCCGGTGATTGTGCCGACGACGAAGGTTAATATGACAGAACGGGGTAGACGCAGACACCAACCACTAATCTATCAAACTCACTCACCAGACGTTGAATGGAGCCACTGCTCCTACGTGCCTGGTGAGTGGATGATCTATTCAGAGGGGGTGCGTTAACCTCTCCACAACCCGGTGATTATGCGCAAACAGACACTTCTCCAACACCTTAATGGGACCGACTTAACAAAGCTACCACATACACCAACCACTGATTTATCAAACTTACCCGCCACTGCTCCTACGGGCCTGGCGGAGGAATGATTTACCTGTTGGGGGTAAGGGAGAGGTTCACGCTCTAAAAACACTATGGTGGGCTGGCCTCACCTTTTCCCGGTGATTGTGTCGACGGACTCTCCTTATCATGACCGAACTGGACAGTCGCTGGCACCAACCACTGATTTATCGAACCCAGCGACAGACGTTGCATGGAGCCACTGCTCCTACGGGTCTGGTGTGGGGTTGATCAATCCAGTGAGGGTAAAGGAAAAGGACACGCCCTAAAAAGACAATGGTGCGTCAACCTATCCTTTATCTATTTACACAGCGACTGACACTCCTTCAATCAATTTGTAAACGACTTTTCCAAGCTTCAGCTTCTTAGAACTGAATCGACGCCCTCTACGGGCTATGTCATAGGATTTATCATAGGTTTCTTTTATGGGGATTATTCCCAGGGTATCACAATGGATCTACACTGATCTAAGTGTGACGGTAACACGATCAACGTCAGCCCACTAACTTAACCTAACCTAAGCAAATCAAATAAATTTCAGCATCAGCCTTTTGACACCAAAAGTGAGGAATTTGTAGAAAAAGTAAAAATTGAAATTACAAAAATATGTATTTGGTATCACTTTACTTTTATCTACAAAACGATTGCTGTGAGAATAAACTCATATTAGGCGTTTTTGTTGTCCCCTCTATGTTAGCTTAAGAATTAAAGGCACAAAAAACGCTCATCGCCGCGTTAGAAATGAATTTGGCAGCACTGATATAACAATGACATCTTGTTTGTCAAAAAAATAAAATAAATTTTGTTAAAATTTTGATAAATTAAAAGAAAAAAATGAATAATTCAGAAGAAACACATTGATATAAGCATATACCTTCTGATCGATTAAGTTTTCTTTTTTTTTTTTTAAATATATTATTATGTGGTAAATCTTCTTTTGATTGAAGTTTTCCAAGGTGCCCAGTCGGTTTTGGTTTTCGAATTATAAGTGTTTTTCTCCAGAATCAGTTTGTCGTATATGCCACGAAAATAAGCATTTTGCTGCACCCCATACACGTACGACAAAGTAAACCCACATGCGACATTGCAATACTAAGTTCATGCCGATTCGAATGAGAACAAATAATTCAAATACAGGATGTCCGGTAATTCGTGTGCCAGACTTTGGGATGTGATTTTTGGTCATATTCAAAGAAAAAAATTGTTCCACAGTTAAGTCTGATTTTCAACTTTGACATCACTTTTTGACGATTTAAAAAAAGGCAAACTTTGGTGTACCCTAACCCATGTTAAGGTCAATTTCTCTGTGAGTACTAATGAAAGGGACCTCATTTTGGACTTTTTTTTCTTTTGGATTAAAAATACTATCCTTTAAAACTACGTTTAAATCAAGCTGATATGTTTTTAGGGTTGCCAGATATTCAATTTTAAATGGTGTTCAATTTTGTCTGCCCAAGATAAATTTTGACTTTGAGGTCAATTTTTTTCAAAAAATGCGTAATAATCATTAAATTTTCTTATTTTTACCTGATGAACGAAACAATAATAAAAAAAAAATCTTATGAATAAGTGCACCCAAAAACCCATACATTTTGGATACTTGGGAAAATCTAAATCTTATCTAAGACTATACTGTAGAACAATTTCTTTCTTAGAATATGAACACGAATCACATCCTAAAGTTTGGCACACGTATTACAACAGGACACGCTGTAAATGATTTTTAATAACTGTTTATTTAAGAAAAGTCAATCTTTTAAAGGTACTCGTATACTGTGTTTATTAAAAAAAATAATGAATATTTAGCTGAAACTTGTTAACGAATAAAAAAACAACTGAAAATTTGTTAATAAAAAAAAAAGAAAAAAGCCATCCTATGACCATTAAAAAACAGAAAAACTTAAAGGAAAAAAAACGAAATTTTCGTGTTAAGTTAAAATTGGATAGGTAATACCTATTTTGTATTTTTAAATAGGGCTTCTACTTTAAGTATGAATACAAATAAACTTTCAATGTCTAATTTTATCCTTATGGATTTAGGTTTTTTTATTAAGGAAATAGCAATATTTTGTGTAAATAAATTTTTCGGTATTTGTAAATTATTTTTATTAGCCCTTTTTGATATTGGTAATAGTTTAAACTCCCGCTCTGTGCCGCTTGTTGTCTAATAGAGCGTAAAAAGATCTTTTTTTCAAATTTTAGAAGTTTTATTTTACTAAATGGCATTGATAAATAAAATTTAACTGACCTGCTTTGACGGAGAATGCTTTGAAATCGTTTGATTGCATAGTAGGTATATACATTACACAAAATCGTCACAGTCAGTGGTGCCAGATCGTGGGCGAATGCCCTTTTTGTAGGCATTTTGCATGGAAAAATAAGCTAAAAGGGCGAAAGGGCATCTTGATGACTCTCAGTACAAAAAAAGGGCATTTCCATGTTTCAATCCTTTTTATAAAATATTTGTTATAAAATATTTTTACAAAATATTTTTGTATTTTCATGCATCCATTCTTTCATAATTATTCAAACTTTTAAACTTTGAAGCAACCCATTTCAATTCGTTTACTTAATGTACTCATTTTCAATTTTCCAAACGTCAAAAAATGTCAAGTGAACTGTTAACTTGTTTTGTTGTCAGGCGTAGATTATTTCTCATTGCACGGATGCGTGGATCGCTCTTGTATTTTTCTTCTTAGGAGTTTCGCTGGCTGGTAAATATTGTTAATTATTATTTCGTTCTAATTTCTTTGGTATTCCTCAATAGTAAAATGTCTGAAGAAAAGGGAAGCAAGAAACGTACAAATGGCTTAGTTTATAACTTAGTTTTAGTATAAAACATTGTGTTAATGTACCCATATAAGTATAAAGAAACCTAAAAATCTTTAAAAATGATTAATTTAATATTGGAACCAGTGTTACCGCAGGTTTAATTTTTAATGAGTCCTGGACGCTGAAAAAATGAGTCATTTTGAAAATAAATGAGTCCCAATAAAAAATCTGTTCAAGGTGTATAATAAAACTTTTTTCATTTTTTCATTTTTTAATAATAAAAATAATATATTTAATTCATAAATATTATTAAACTAACTTATTTAACATTAATTTTTTTCAGCAAACGAAATAAAAGCGCTTGAACTTATTGGCTTAACCGTATTAAAGTGTTTATTTTTATGTTTACTCTTAAAAAAATGAGCCAAATCTAAAAAAGATGAGTCCCTGAGCCAAGTTTAAAAAAATTAGTCCCTTTTGACTCATATGAGTCCCAGTGGTAACACTGATTGGAACTCAATAAAATGAAAAGGCTAACTATATTTTTACTATAATTTGTGTTTTTTTGTATAAATAATTTCGTGTGCAACATCGTGGGCATTAAAAAAAAAAAACATATATGTACATATATATGATCTGTTTTTATTTTTTTCCCATTTACGTACACGTACGCCAAACCAATTCTGCCGTTTCATTGGAATTGGACTTGTAACACAAGTCTACGGACGTACGACAAACTAAAATTAAACAAAAAATTAATTGAAAATACATGGACTTTTTGTCGTATATCCAGAAATCTTGCGTTTACGACAAAACAAAACTGAAGCATGAGTTAATTTGTGGATATACGACAAAATTCATACTGAATGTCTCAGTAACGGTAAATGATAGGAAAATTCTGATTTCAGAAATGGAAAGAGGACCTTCGAAAACATAGGGCTGCATACCCATAAAGTGCATTTTGGCGTTTACGACAAAATAATTCTCAGGCGACGATATGTATATGTATATTAATTGAAAATTCTTGTTTTGTATTTTGAAGTCCTGATGTCAAGAAACGTTACGGTTAATTTAAAAAAAAATAAAGTTTGAAAAAAGTCAGAAATGGATATAGAACTCTCTTCCATACGAATATGAAATCTATGAAAACCAAACTCCAATTTTCCTAGGGATATAGGACTTTTATACACTGGACATTCGGAAATTTACGAAAGCTAAAATAATATAAAAAATTCAAAATTTCTAGCAAACAAACAAAGACAGCAATTTCGGGTTTTTAATTAAAGATTTTATTTTATTTATTTACTCAGCGAAAATGTTACTTATATTTCTACTTTCCAGCTGACTGCAGTTTTGTCCATGGGTATAAAGCACATAAGCACTAAAAATCTCACTTTTTTAAATATATTTTGAGTACTTAAATGCTCTATATCCCAACTCCTGCGGTTATGGGGCAATTAAGCATTAAGCGTTTGTTTTTCAAACTTTCCTACAAAAATTATCCCACCTAGTACAAATTTTGGATATACGGCAAATAAGCATCAGAAGAACCCAAAAATTTGTGATTTATAGAGCAAAAGTTCCTTCTGTAACTTTGTTAATAATTGAGATAGAGCAACGGGGATAGCGCCAAGTGATAGAGAATATTCGAGTTAGTATAACGGCATCTTTAACTCAGTTTCCCGAAAAAGTGGTCTGTGGGGCAATTAAGTTTTCGGCCGGCGATTTGTTGAGAATTCATCGCATAAACGTAGAAAACACTCACCCATATTCTGAAACTCGTATTTATGACTCGTATTTGACTACAGTCGTATGTTGATATTCCAAAAGTCGTATATCCGACTTCATTTCTACAAATATTGAGAAACGTACAACATCGCATACGACTGTTCGTATTTTATCATTATTCTGAATCTAGTATTCAATCGAATTGAAGGTGTATTTGTGTTGTTTATTTGTCGAACACCATATTTTAAACGAGATTTTTTTTTTGCCGATTAAATTGGATCAAAAATGTAAGAATTTCTTTCAATATTGCTTTAATTTATTAAAACCCGCCGTTAAATGCATATAATGTACATATGTATGTATATATGTGTTATTTAGGAAAGTTACGAAGACGAACCGCTCTCAATTTGAGTCATTCGTCTCTGCATTGGAGGACAATTTGGAGGTAGCAAGGGGCCATGGGAAGACTGGAACTTTGAAAACTAATATTAAACAGACGGACCTTGCTGTTAAACTAAATAGCCTGGGGCCAAGCACACGCGATGGTGCAGGTTGGCTTCAAGTAGGACTAATTTTAAAACTGTTAATTAATTTGATTATAATCTATGTACATATGTATGTATTTATTTCTAGGTCTGAAATGATCAAAAATATTTGGTCAAGCAGAAACTGCGCCACAACAAGCAGCAATTAAAAGGTACCGGAGGTGGTCCGAATACAACTCAATGCTTAAGCAAAGTAGAGGAGAGCATTGCGACTATATTAAATTTAGAAGTGGTTGTTAATCCAGAAGGATCAAGCATTGGGGTATTTACACCTGAGCCTACTCTTAATCAAACAAATGGTGCGGATGAACCTGAAAAGGTCGAAAAACCTAACCATACTTCGATCTTGAAAGCAAATTACACCCCACGACCAAAAACAATACAAGAAATAACATATAAAATAGAGGAAGAACGTATCAATCTTTTGAAGAAGAAAACGGAACTTCAAGAATCTATACTAAAAGAACAAAGAGCGACCAACAGGTACCTTCGGAAAATTGTAAAAATAAAAGAAGAACAATTAGGGAATGAGAAAAGTTACCAAGAAGAAGCATTAAAGCTAAAAAGACGCAAATTAGATGCAACAATTGTTCGAGTTTAAATTAAATGAAATTATTTATATTTATTTATGTATGTATGTCCTGTTCATACCTTCCGATGTTTACTTAATACAAAAATTAATAAACCACTAACTTACATACATATGTATCTATTTAATTAATTTTTTTTTTATTACATATTATAATTTATAGATCGCATTATGCTGTTTCGTAAAGAAGCTGCGTGGTTTCTGTGGTCTATTTCCGCTTCTTCGAACGTATCTACGTCTTCATCTTCGTTAAGGTTGTTGACATTTTCGTTATGTTCTGATGTTGATGTTGCAATTTCATTTACTCGAAATTTTATGCAAACATTATGAAGGCAACAACAGGCATTAATAATTTGGGAAACTTTTTTAGGACTGTAGTGCAGCTCTCTTGATCCCAAAATACATCTTAATTTGTTTTTTAGAATTTCAAAAACTCTCTCGATTAGGTATATTTTTCGCCTTAGCGTGTACTTGATTAAATGATGATTCTAAGCTTCCTTCCAAAAAAACACGAAAGGGTGTTACCAAACATGGTTCTAACGGATATCCGGAATCACCTGAGTGCATACATTAGTAAATTAAAGATTTTGTGTGAATGGTCTACTTATTATAGTTTTACCTAATAACCACTCATTTCTTACTCCTTCATTGAATTGCTCCTGCAAAAATAATTTTGCATCAGACTCTGACCAAACGTAACTGTCGTGACATGATCCCGCGTACCTTTCATCAACAAAGCGTATTTGCATTTTGTGGTCACAAATCTAAAGAAAGTCAATGAGTTAAATAAAAGTAGCTCATCTTTTGTTTTAAATTTGCATATTTACTATCAAGGCATTAATGCTGTGAAACCCTTTTCTTGAATAGTAAAGATGTTGAATTGCGGAATATGGGTGTGTATGGAAGCTCTGTTTTTATTTTAGCTTAAGTCTAGTATACAGTTCTTTTGAACGAAAATTATCTTCTTTTTTCGCACAAAACAATGTCAATGCTCAATGACATTGTTTTGTGCGAAAAATATTCGTGGTGAGTACAAAATTTTTTTTCAGGGTTGCTTCACAGCTAGATTAAAAAAAAAAATAAACGTCAACCATTTTTTCCGCCCATAAGAAATGCATGTAGTTTTTTTTTGTTGAGGAACTGTATACCTAGCTTAATTTCTTAAAGCCTAGTACGCTGCTGATGCGAACCGAAATTTTTCTTTGGTCTCCTACACAACAGCGAAATGCTTACGGAAACCACAGCGAAAAAATTCTCTTTGAAAGTGTCGCCAATTACAAACAAAAAAAACAAACTCAAAGCGAAAACAATCACAGAAAGCCATGCTGTAATAAATAAAAAAACAAATACAAACACGAATAACACTCAAATGTCATTTTTCTGCGCACATTTAATTGTCTAGTCAATTAATTCTTTGCGAAAAAAGGGTGTTGACTTCTCCAAATAATCTGCTTCAATTATCGATTTCGCTCATTGAACATCAGCGTACTGCAAAACGAAAAGCAGAACGAAATTTTTCGATTACCTATGATTTGGTTGTGTCATTTTTGTATGGGATTTTTCGTTTCGCATCAGCAGCGAACTAGGCTTAAGCATAGATGTTTATCGCCGCGAACATTTTGTTATAATAATAAACGTTTTCGTATAGCCCGTAATTTATTTTAGAACTGTCAGACTGTCACTTTTGACAAAACAACAAAAAAACTTACGTGTCACTTTTGAGCAAATTCCGCCATTTTGTTTTTTAATCCACAAAGGAGAAAAAAAGAGCAAATTAAGACAGTATTCTCTTATTCACCTCAAAGAAATTTTGTGTTTCAGGCAAGTTTCTATGCATCTAACCCGTAAACATTACCAAGCCAAGAGCAATTTCGGAATTTAAAAAAAAACGACATTGGTACTTAACAAGGTACGTATACAACATGCTAGATTTAGAAAGAACTGTTTTGATAGAAACAGGATATTTCAGGGCTAAAGCTATTCTTAAAACTGCCCAATTTGAGACTAATTGATTACACGTAAAAATGCTGTGAGTCCTATTTCACGGAACATACATACATGCCGTAAATCATGTATGATCCATAAATTTTTTTTTAACGACTCAGACTTAATAGAACAAAAGAAATTATTTGGTTGACGTTGTTATTTTTCGTTGTTTATACATTTCAAATAGCTTTTCACCTATTCAAAAAATCGATCAGAAAAAAAAACTATTGAACTTTCGACAAGACATCTATTGCCCGGTCAGCTAGTATTCAATAAATTGATGTTTTTGTTAATTAAAAGCTTTTTTGTTTAAATTTATTACACCTACAAATAATCAATTATTCATGTTTCGTTAAGTCAATATGTTAAACATTCGTTCGTGTGCCTGTGCTGTTCATGGCTTTTGAATAGATTAAAAACAAATAGTATTCAAAACAGTTTCATTTAACAATAAAAGAAAAACAAATTATTGAGCTCAAAGTTGTTACAGTGACGTCAAAATAGATAGACGTGCTCTGAACTTGCCATAAAATTAAATTAAAGTAAGTACGACAAATTGATAACAAACAAATGATTGCTTCTTTAAAGAATAGCGACCTGTATTGAATACATAAATAAATTAGCGACAAGAAGTAACGATTGGCGAAAAATGTTTTTGGAATTATGTTTATCCTCGTATTTATTTGATTTAACTTTTTTTAAATTTTATTCAGTTCGCGTTTGTTTGAATAACGCATTTAAATTATTTTTCATCACTCCCAACAATCATATGTACATACATTTATGTATCTAGGTATAATTTGTTATTCTACTTGTTTTCCTCATTGCTACAACTATGTAGATAAAAAAATCCATAGGTACATAACTAGCACCAGCAAGTTAGCATGCAACCCTGGTGAACATTTCATGAATTACACAAAATGGCCGCTATCACGGATAAACCGAGGAATCTCATCTTTATAATGATTTATCTATGGTCAATGTTTCTCTATAATGATGTATCTATGGTCAATGTCCGGGGATTATCATCTATATAATGATTTATCTATAGACAATGTCCGTGGTAGAGTCCATGGACACTAGCGCCGCCATCGGTATTTACTAGTCTCAATTATACCTATGTTTATTTGTTAACATACCAATTATTTAGGAAACCCACAAAATTTTACTCCCTGGGAGCGTTTAAACACTTTGTATTGTATTGTCTTCGATCCAGAACACATTTGGTGCTGATATAAAAGGAAATTATATGTATGCAGCGCAAATGGTATTCGTATTCATCTAGCCAATTAAGCTATAAATCTGGGCACAGGTTTCTGAGATCTCCGAGATCTCAACAATCTCAGAGATCTTACCCTGAGGCTACACGAGCCAGTACTGGCAAGCCAGTTGGCTACATAGATTGACTGTCAAGTTCGTATACGTGAATATGCTGTAACGTAGGCGGCAGGCAACTTGTAAGCAAGTTGCGTTTTTACCATTTTTTGGCAGAAATATTGGCATCTTTGCCATTCGTGTAAATCCGGCATTAATAACATCGTACCCATCGTACGAGGAATATTTTGTTCTAAAATGTCACCCAAAGGCGCTAAAATCGCCTTTTCCTACGCAAAAAATTTAATCTCAAAAAATTCAGGTATCTTGAATGGTGTTTTCGATTAGTAAATTCAGATTTCAATATAAAAATTGATTTATTTCGTGGCGAATCGAACGCCAATTCAAATTGATTTATTTTTGTCATTGTATTCGTGTAATTTTATGTATGTTTCATAACATCACAAAACTCGTCATCACTTGATGCACTTTTAGAAGAAAACAATGAGCTTCATGAATTTACAATTAATTTTTAACAGCTTCCATATCATATTAGAAATGCTTCCCTTTATATTAGGAACACAAATTTCATTAACCGAAATAAATTCAAACAATACAAACAATTTTGTAAAGTGACAACTTAAAATTGTATTGGTATTAGTGTAGGAGGGGTAAATCTGCCAAAAAATCTAGATCTGCAAATTTGATTTTAAATCAAAAAATAAATCAATTTATTTTCCCATTGGAATGTCAAGTCTGCGTTTTGACAGATTTAAATAAAAAATAAATTGATATATTTTACCAATCGAAAACACCACAAGTTTTTCAACGCATCATCTCCGTAGCAATCTTTCAATTTAATTGGACAGTCTATGACTTGACAAATCGGTAACAGAATGTTCCAAATGTCACCGAAATCCCCAAAACTCTCATTTTTCCGAAGCAAAAAATATACTTTCAAAAGATTAGGATTCTTAAGAGATTTTGTATATTTCATCATAATCATAGCCATCCTTCAATCATATTTGACAGTTGGGTATTTTGGAATTGTTAAAAATTCTACTACTACTCTCATTAAAAGTTGTGGTAGTAAGAATATTTAATTTTGCAAATCCCGTTGCCCATTTCAAATCGTTGTGTGAAGAAAGTAATTTTATATTTAAGATTGTGATGCATAGGCAAAGTCTTATTTTTCATACTAAAATGTAGCTAATCACAATCTTAATTATCGAATAACTTTTTTCACACAGTGATTTGAAAAAAGCAGTCAAGGTAGCTATTGTAGTACATGAAAATACCTTTTCAAAAACATATGTTTTGTTGTTATTGGTAGGGCCAGCACAATTTTGCCTATACTACATACTCATGTTATATGTTTAAAAAATATGCACCAAATTACAATTTGTTGGCCAATGACTTTTTTCACACATCGGTTTGGAATGAGCTGCCATAGAAAGGATTCATGTACACAAAAATACCTTTTCAACGACATATGTCTCGTTGTTAGTGGTTCCTAGACCAGCTTCCATACATTTTTGCCGGTTCTCCTTTGGAACATTCTATTCATTAAGAATTCATTTATATTTAATTGTTTTTATATTTCAAGATTGGCAAATATATACATAAAAAAACGTACATAAGGCGTGTTTTTTACTACTCATTACTAAACTCGGGGAGAGTACGATAACTTTTGCGCCAAAGATTGATAACGGTTTTTTGTAGAGGGGTCAAAAACAAGCAGTGTTTGTTTACTATGTGTGAAGGAGTCTATCTCGCCCCTTTAGGAGGGGGGTGGCAATTTAAAAATAAATACTTAACATGGAAAAATAATATTAAAAAACAACGACAACATTTAGATTAAAGTACCTATTTTTGTCAATAGTTTTTGAAAATTCGAATGCGAACTCAAAATTTTGATAAAAAAAAATGTTTGGAACATTTTTTTTTCAAAATGTTGAAATCAAGTTCTAAATTGGCTTTTTTTTGGTCAATGCTTATATTAATTCGGAATGAAATAAAAACCGAATGGTTTTATTCTTCTAGTTTTTGATACAATTGAAAATTAATAAAACTACTTTATTTATGAGATTTTTATTTGTTGGTTCTTTGTCTTTATGATAAATTTAAAGTTTCTTTAAATCCAGATTTTTTAAATGCTAAGGAAACATTGCTGACACCCAACCTCGCAAGAAAAAAAAACACCCAAATCGATTTGCAAATATTGCCCAAAAAACTGAACAATCCCGCGCAGAAAAATATTCTAGTTTTCGACATGGCACTAGAGAGTTTTAAATAGATTCTGGCAATGCCCTAGCATGGCTGAGTAATGGCCAAAACTAGTGCCTTGTAGATTATGAACCCTTTTGCCTCGTCAGAAAAACCACTCCAGGCCCCGGACCAGCACAAACTAGATTTGTTCATATTTTTGCTAGAAACATTAAAAAGGGTATTTTAGTATCGGTTGTGATCCGATAGTAAAATAACTCTGATCAAAAATAAAAACCTGAATAATAAAAATAGAAGCACAAATACTTATGAATTTAATAGATACGATATTAAAGAAATTTTAGTATGATACTGGGCATTTTTGTAAAATACTCTTATTACCATATTATTTGATTTAGTATCGTGTACAATTAATTTGTTTACAATTAAGAGTATACTTAACAGGATCATTTCTGTAGTGAGTCTTCTTTTACTTTTGAAGAAAAGTACAAAAATGCGCTTAATCTAATTTTGTGTTGGTGTTGTCTGACCAGAATAGCGTAGCCACGAAGTATTGTGTACATTGAAATCGCCCGTAACAAAGATTTCGCTGTGCGGATTTCACTCTGGATTGAGTCAGACAGCGTATCGAATTCGTTAGAAGTCGAATTACCATCCAAACTTGGGCTACGATAAATGAAACATGTATGCATGATGTGCTTATTGACGGTGAATTTTAACCACGTGAAGTTAAAGTTTGTATTTAAACAAGGGCCATATTGTTGTTGAAGCTGATAAGCCACATCATTACGTACATATATTTTGAGACCATGGTCTAAGAAAAATAAAGGCACTCAGCTATTACCATGTAGGCTGAATTCGGAGTAATCAGAATTTTCACCTACCTGGGTTTCACTAAGGTGCCAATACTGCTGGCCTGTTTTTTACAAAATGCACGTACACAGCACAGATATTCTTTCTCAGCCCCCGAATGTTGCTGATATCGACCCTAAATTCACCTACCATTACGAAAAACAAACATAAAAAACCAAATCAGACAGTAATCTATGCTAATATTGAGTTTGGGCCCCAATAAAACTTCACAACACAAAACTATCAGTGGTATGCCTTAATAGTATGTATTGATCCGCCCCTGGAAACCCAAATCCAATATCAGCTATTTTTTTGATTTACTTCGACTCAATCAATTACATACATTATATGAGATGAGCCACACATTGCATGTTATGACTAAGCCGAAAGCAATGTGAATGATGAGGGAAGGAGAGATAAGGAAAATTTACCGCTTGCTGATTTTAATTTTGTGCAGCAGCATCAGCTTTATGGGCATGGGGCACTATTGTTGTTGGTTTTGTACACAAGCACAAGCACTGACACTGGCACTTTTTTTCAATTTCTTTTTTCTTTTTCTATTGATTTTATTATTGGGCTATTGATTTTGTTTTTTCGTACCGACCGTACGCGGGCGGGGATTTATTATTTATTATTTTGATTTCGCACTTTGAAAAAGGTGGTATGTACATGTATGGAGACAGGTTGGTTGGTTTATTAATTTTTTTTTAATTTGTTTGTTTGGGTATTGGGCGAGAAAAATGTTTCACTCCCGACACGTCTGTTCGCAGTGGGATGCGAATCGGCACTCATTTGGTGACATTTCCATTTTATTATTTGCAGCAAACGTAATTTTGGGCCATATTACCAATTTGTTCTTTGGTTTTTGGGCGATAATTCAATTCGAATTCAGGAATACATTCGCCACAGCACTGCGCTGCGCCGCCGCACCGGCCGGCCATAGTCCAGGTTGCTAGCTCTGTATACATAGGTATATACATATAGGTATATATATATGTATGTGAGCAAGCAAAAAAACGAAACATTTTAGTAGGAAGTTTTCAATTTTCTCAAAAACTAGAAGACATGAAACCATTCGCTTTTTTTGTCAATACCTACATATAAGCATTGACCACAAAAAAAAATTCAGCACCTCATTTCAAAATTTTGAAAAAAATTGGTCTAAACTTTTTTTTTATCAAAATTTTAAGTTTGTATGGGAATTTTTCAAAAACTATTGATATCAATAATTTAATTTAATAATTTGTTTTCCATTTTAAGTCATTTTTTCTAAAACTGCCCCACCCTCCTAAACGGGGTGAGATAGACGGGGGTGTCTCATTGTAAAAGATGCTTGTTTTTAACCCCTCTACAAATAACCGTTGTCAGTTTTTGGCACCAAAGTTATCGTACTGGTGCCCTCTTTTAAAACAGAACTAATTTCTTTATAAATTTCTTTATCAACGTTGTCTTCATGAAGGTTTTCTTTCAAAAATGTGTTTTTTTGGTTTACATCTTTTCCATAACCATAAGTATCTACGTTAAAAATTAGAATATGAATGTAATGTATTGTATATGATACCTTGTATGTACTATGAAAATTTCAGTTGGTTCAGAAGGCTTCAAGATGAACAGTAGAAAACGCCATTTTAAATTAGTTGATGGCACAATCCGTTCGATCAACGCTTCAAATTTGTAAGTACTTTATTTTCAAATGAAGCTTCTGATTGGTCAGCTGTCATAGAGGTTAGACCGCACTAGGCGGAACTGCACTGCAGCGGAACTGCGATTCACAATAATTTTATGAAGTACAGTTGCCGCTTAGTGCCATATATCTCATACAATTTCATACAAATAATTTTTTGAGGCGTCGTCGTGAAGCGTAGTTCCGCTGCAGTTGTGTGCGGTCTAACCTTAAGAAGTAAGCTCATGGTATAAAGAATACAAGGTATGTATGCTGGATATGAGATCATAGTTCGCCATCTTGTATTCGTGTGACGTCATTGTGAGTGACAGTCGGTTTTTATTGGTAGATTTCGTTTGTGAAAGCAAATATATGTGAGCTTTCTTTCTCCTTCTTTCCATCTGAAAATTGAGATCCAAAGAATACTATGATTGAGAACGTTCACTCGCGATGACGTCACGACTCAGTCGATCAGAACTGGCAAGCATACCATGAAATAAGCTGACATTCATTTAGTGAAGTTTAGTTACTTTTCATCTGAATTTTCAGCAAGAAATTCCCCACTGAAAATTCAGCTGACAGATTTTCTATACGAAACATTAGCACTCCATACAAAACTGACATTTCATGTAATTTTGCGTTCAACGACAGAAATTAAGTACCCTGCAAACCAAAACTCAGTAGTTTGCCTTGAAAACAACCACAAACAAAACGCATGTATGTGTTTCTTTATTTACTAAGAACTCTCCCCTCAAAAAAAGTACTTTTGCTTCTCCTAAAAAAAAAATATAACTTCTATCGTAAAAGGGAAGAAAGAGTGCGATGTATACGATGCACAAACTTTTGTCTCATTTCGTATGTGCACACCATGACAAACAAAATCACTTATTTTATCGGCGAGCGCGAGTTATAAATGAAAGAAGCAAAGAAATTATATTTAATTATTGTAATTAAATTGAAATAAAAAATACAAATGTTCTTATTGGTGTTTTATACTTTATTGTTATTACTGCATTTCAGATTCATCAGGGTCAAGGAATCCATTTTCGACGATCATCGTGTATTTTGAGATTGTAATACTGCAAATTGTCCAATTATTGGAACGGCTCTAAAGTCTGAACATTTTTTTTTATTTATTTTGATAAAACTCGCAATAAACTGGTGAATTTCTCCTTAATGAAACTAAATCCTTTTTTAAATTGCATAAAATGCTGCATGTTTATATGAACAATTGAATTTAACAAATTAAAACTAGTTAATGAAAACTATTCGTAAAATTCAATTTATCATATAAATTTATTTCATATTTAATTTCAAAAGGCTCAATTTCAGAAGAATCAAACTACTTCTTTTACGTACAAGTTTCACCAGTTATATCCGTTCTTCTAGATTCAAGAACTCAGTAATTGTAGTAGTACGGATATAACCGGTGAAATTTATACGCATAAGAAGTACTTTTAGAGGACAAGATTCAGTGCTCTCGCTATGGTTTAAGAAACTACTGGCGAATAAACATTAGAAGTACTTCCAGTAGTGCTCCGCTGCTATACATTTGAAGTACCTTTGTCAGTACTTTAATGGAGGGGAAATTCACTACATTTCGCATGCAAGAAAGAGATAGCTGCTTCATGTATTCTCATGTATAGGAGGTATATAATTGAGTTTTTTCTCGAGCCCCTATCTTTTTTCAGTGGAAAAGAAGTACTTTTATTACGTACATATTTCACCGGTTATTTATTTAGTTCTACGTTTGCTGGGTAGGTACCTTACTTGCAGCAGTTGTCAAATTTTTGTATTAATAGCTCCCCCAAACAAACGTGGAACATTCGCTCTGCAGGGCGAATCATTCACAATGAGAACAAAAATGACAAATAAACAAAGCTAAACAACAACAAAAACAGCCGTCGGCTAATATTCCACGCCGCTTTTGCGTTGGTTTGGGAGAGCCTTAAGTCTCTTCCAAACCAATGCGAGAGCGGCGCGGAACATTCGCCGACGGCAGTTTTTGTTGTTGTTTAGCATTGTTTATTTGTCATTTTTTTATCATTGTGAGAGACATTCGGTGCGGCGCAGAAACATTCGCAGTTGGTGTGGGTACTCTCATTTATCACCTTGTAAATAAATTTTGAAAGGCGAATGTTTTTCCGCCGCGTTGCTGTGGGCACTCTCATTTATCATCAAGTTAATTATGTTTGACTGACGAATGTTTCTTCTCCGCACCGAATGTTTCGCATTGGTTTGGGAGAGCCTTTAAGGTTCTCCCAAATCAACGCGGAACATTGGGCTCATTCAACGCATCGAATTTTTCAGTACTTTATTTTCAGATGGAGCTGACATTCAGTTACGTTTAGTGAAGTTTAGTTACGTTTCATCTGAATTTTCAGCAAGAAATTCCCAACTGAAAATTCAGCTGACAGCTTTTCTATACAAAAATAAGGCTCTATACAAAACTGACATTTCATATAATTTTGTGTTCAACGGCTAAAATTAAGTACTTTATTTTCAGCAGTTGTCAAATTTTTGCATTGAATGCGCCCATTCACTATGCAGGGCAAATCATTCACAATGATAACAACAATGACAGATAAACAATGCTAAACAACAACAAAACTGCCGTCGGCGAATATTCTGCGCCACTTTCGCGTTGGTTTGGGAGCCCCTTTAAAGGCTCTCCCAAACCAACGTAAAAAGCGGGACATTCGCCGACGCGGCGGCAGTTTTTGTTGTTGTTTAGCATTGTTTAATTGTCGTTTTTTCTATGCAGGGCGAATCATTCAAAATGATAACAAAAATTAAAAATAAACAATGCTAAATAACAACAAAAACTACCTTCAGCGAATGTTCCGCGCCGCTTTCCCTATGCAGGCCAAATCATTCACAATGATAATAAAAATGATAAATAAACAATGCTAAATAAGAACAAAAACTGACGTTGGCGAATGTTCGGCACCGCTTTCGCGTTGGTTTGGGAGAGCCTTTAATAAATGTGTTTTCTATATTTTTTCAAACATCCCTGCGTTTTTATTTTCGTCTTCTGGGCTTACACAATGCGAAAATTGTCATATTTGACATTTCACACACTTCAGACTTCACCGACGCATAACAAAACGTTTTTTAAAGAAAAGTCGCATTTTTGCTAAAATAATCTAAAAAAAAAGTTTTATCTCCTCATAAAAACCTTAAGCTGTGCAATAAAATAAATTAAAATGCCAGCTTTAGATACCGAAGTTCCCCCAAAACAACCCGAAGAAGAAATTGAGCCACCACCACAAAAAACCCTATCGGGCCCGATAATTGGCATCATCTATCCTCCACCGGAGGTTAGAAGTATCCTTTTTAAACACAAAAATACAAAACAAAATGTATCCTATATTTTCAGTAAAAAAGTTCATTTTCCTATATATTAAAATATTTACAAAGATATTGTTGATAAAACTGCAAGTTTCGTTGCAAGAAATGGACCCGAATTCGAGGCGAGAATTCGACAAAACGAACTTGGTAATCCAAAGTTTAATTTCTTAAGTCCTGGCGATCCATACCATGCTTACTATCGCCATAAGGTTAACGAATTCAGGGAGGGAAAAGGTAAGAAATTTAAAATTGATCTCAAAACAACTCAATCGATGATAAATGTTTTTTTTTTTCAGATAACGGACAAGCATTGGTTCCTGGGCTGAAACAACTTTCAGTCACCACAGCCGCTCAACAAAAGCAGCAGGAACTACTGAAACAAGTGTCCGAGCAACAATTTGTCCCAAAAGAACCACCCGTAGAGTTTGAGTTCATCGCAGATCCGCCATCAATCTCTGCATTGGATTTGTAATACGAATTAATCATTTTATAAAGTTTAACTGTGCTCTAACTGGTTTTGATCATTTCCTAGAGACATCGTCAAGTTGACTGCTCAATTTGTAGCCAGAAACGGCCGACAATTCCTCACCAATCTTATGAACCGTGAACAGCGGAACTATCAATTTGATTTCTTGCGTCCGCAACATTCGTTGTTTCAATATTTCACCAAACTTCTGGAACAATACACGAAAATCCTTATTCCACCCAAGGACCTTATGGCTAAGTTGAAAATCGAAAGCACTCCAAATAGGTTGAGCATGAATTTGGTGCTGGATCAGGTAAAGTATCGAGCCAATTGGCAGCGTCATCAAGAAATTCAAAGACGACGTGAAGAGGAGAAAATCGAAAAGGAACGAGGTAAGCCAGGTGGATCTCAGGGCTCTGGCGTAATAGTCCAATGAACAAACCAAATGAACAATACGCAATCCAATTAGCGCGGTTTTAATTCAACACACGGCCTTCATGTTTTATATGTACCTTAGTTTGAATATCTCTTCTTTTTTTTAGTCGCTTATGCTCAAATTGACTGGCATGACTTTGTTGTTGTCGAAACGGTTGACTATCAACCCTTCGAAACGGGCAACTTTCCACCACCAACCACTCCAGAAGAAGTTGGCGCTCGTGTTCTTATGGAAGAACGTCTCATGGAAGAAGACGGTGACATCGAAATGCAAATTGAATCGGACGACGATGACAGCCATGAGATCGTTCCCACTGTTAAACTCTCCCACATGGAGAATCGTACAGGCATTCATCACAAAGTCCCAACATCTATCTTCTCCCAATCGAAGAAAGATAATAACCAAGTCCAGGACATGGACGAAGCTTCGAGTGATGAAGAAGCTCCAATTACCAAAGTCCAACCACCAGTTACACCAATGTTGCCACCAACGCACGATAAAGTCGTTGTTAAAAAATACGACCCGAAACAAACTCAGAAACCCGTCAAACCACCTCAAGCTGATGAGTTTCTTATCTCTCCAATTACTGGCGAGCGAATTCCAGCTTCCAAAGTGGCCGAGCATATGCGCATTGGTTTGTTAGATCCACGCTGGGTCGAACAACGTGACAAACACACTGTCGACAAGATCAATCAAGATACAGTTTTCGCTGCTGGCACTGCTATCGAAGCTAGTTTGAAACAATTGGCCGAAAGACGTACCGATATTTTTGGTGTTGGTGATGAAGAAACTGTCATTGGTAAGAAGTTGGGCGAAGAGGAGACGAAAAAGGATGATCGTGTTACCTGGGATGGTCACACATCTAGCGTGGAGGCCGCAACCAGAGCTGCCAGGGCCAACATCACTTTGGAAGATCAAATTCATCAGATTCACAAGGTAAGAAAGTATTTCTTTGTTATTGTTTCTGAAAGACGTTACTTATACTGATTGTAACTTCCAGGTCAAAGGCCTCTTGCCGGACGAGGAAAAGGAGAAAATCGGACCTAAACCAGCTGGAAACAAGTCAATTCTGTCAGCTCCACCTCAACCACCATCTCAGCATCAAGCCTCGATCAGCTCACAGCCCAAGCAGATCTCTGGGCCACCAGTTTCAGCTCAGTCGAATATGCAACCTATTCCTCCACCTGTACCAGTTATGATGATGCAAATGCGTCCACCGCCCATGATGCGTATGTTTTTTTTATGTTTGTTTGTATTCACCATCAATTTATTTATTCTATTCCCTCCCTTAGCTCCACCATTTCAAGCATATATGCCTCCACAAATCGCTCCAGCACCTCCGGTCATGGATCAAAGTTCTATGATGATACCTATTCCAATTCCAGTTGAAGAGGAACCACCAAATAAGAAACTTCGTTCGGAGGATCATTTGATCCCCGAAGCCCAATTCATAAGCATGCATAAGGTGAGGAAAAGTTTTTCGCGCTTCTTTGATTTTTTTTTTATTTTGATTATTTATTTATGCCTTTGCAGAGCCCCGTTACGATTCAAATACAAATTCCGAATATGACCGATAAGTCGGAATGGAAATTAAATGGACAAACAATTGCGATTTCTTTAGCTTTGACTGATACGGTGACAAGTTTGAAATCGAAGGTTCAAGATGAAACTGGAATGCCTCCAGCTAAGCAGAAAATTTCATATGAGGTAAGGGGAATGATTATTTGAACTATAGAAGATTTTTATATATTTTACATTTTTTTTTGCAGGGAATGTTCTTCAAAGATAGCAATACAATAGCTTTCTATAATTTACTGAGTGGAACAACAGTTTATCTGCAAATTAAGGAACGTGGTGGACGTAAGAAGTAAATAGTAAACAACAAAACAATTTTTTTTTCGTAATGGGAAATATACGTCTATAGCAATTGAATTGGAACCGATTTTTTTTTAAGTATCCAATTTTTGCTGTCTAAACGGCATTCAAAAACACGTCTTAGCTTTCGAAAATGTGATAAAATTTTCTTAAAATGGAAACGATAATATTGGTTTACAAGGAAGCAAATTTAACAGCGCGTATTGTTTACACTTTTCGACCTGACACTCCAAATATTTTTGTAAAAAAGCGAATACAAGGAAATCTTACGATTCTTCTATATTTGCGGATTGTTGCTTTTCGTTCCTTTTTTTTTTAATTTTGCTTTTGAAGAAATGGAAGAGCGCACCCAGTTTTGCTGAATTTCATGATGAATCATGATTTCTTACCCCATTAAATCATGACTTCATTGAAAAATCTCATGTTATCTTTATTTGTCATCATAAAACAGCTATTGTTCTCATCGGGAATTTTGTTTTCCCGCAAACAAATTTCAGCTATCGTGAGGCCCTGGAATAAATACAAAGAACAAATGACCTATGAATTCCCTGGGAATGTTTTCCTCCTATCGAAAATTGAGAACGTTAATGATGCTAAAAATCTTTCCTCGGAAATTATTGACATCTGAAATAGAAACGTGTCTGTGATTTCATTGGATTTTATTCTGGAGAAAACAAAAAATTCCCCCATAGTCGATAGGGCCTATTTATTTATTTCAAATATTTAAAACAATACAAGAAAATATATTTTTGAAATATGTATTTCTGATTGTGATGCAGTGATTTTTCTAGGTTTTACGAAGAACAAAATAATCTTGATTTTTGATAAAAATCATGATATTTTTGTTTTAAATTGGAAAGACTGCACCCACCTTAATTAAAGGCCCTCCATACTTTCCCACTGAGTATTTTATTTATATTTATATACATGTCAAAAAGTGGGAACAAAATCATGTATAATAATGCGGTTGTCTATTTAAACTAACGTGCACTAAATACAAGACGCACACAAGCCAAGTAAAAAGTAAAAGAAAGGGTAGATGGTATGAAGTGGGGAAAGAGGCAATACCATATTTTATGAAATCATAACAGGATGCTCCTTCATGAAAGTACTAGATGACTTCATTCGTGTTTCCACCTAAATTTTTCATCGAGGAGCATATTTCCTACTGGGGTACGTACATTATCTATTCGGAGATGCTTTGTGTGCAGAAGGTCTATTTTACATGATTTTGCTACCACTTTTTTGACATGTATTAATATGAATTAGGAATGAAAAAAAAAGACAGATGTTTTTAGTTTCCATGGGAAAAAAATTATTTCTTTGGGCCAAGTGCAACATATGCCCCTAGGGATAATATTATTTTTGGCACTTTGGCACTTAGGTGAGACACTTTCAGTGGAACTTTTACATGGAAATGACAATCGATCAGCACTCTATATCAATTAAGTCAATGAATGTGAGTATTTAAAATAAGTAAAATACATTCTATATAAATATTTACGTAGTAGATTTTGTAACTCTTTCATTCCAGCCGACAGCTGCTTTTGATGATCGTTGCAGGTTAGTGTTTCCTCTTTGGCTATGAGTATGACTCAAACACACATTATATACAATGGAGCAGTATGGACATACAAATTGAATAGGTAAGTTAGGCTCGTTTCACACACATTCGGTTTGGTTTGTATTGGGTTCGATTTCGGTTTCCGTCAAGACCTCTTCACACAGAGACGGTTCATATTCGGTTTGTACTCAATAATAATTAAAATAAAATAAAATGTATTAAACGAACCGAATATTTGTGAACGCTACGTTTACTTTGTGTTCCCTAGACCCGAATACGTGCCGTTTTGAAGCCGAATGAACCGATTCGTTTGGAGGGCTCGTTCAGTGCTATACGGTTTCTATTAGGTTTTTATTTTTGCCGTTTTATCGTTTCACACATATCAGGCTGAGCCGAATACAAACTGAATAGAGACCGAACCGAATGTGTGTGAAACGAGCGTTACTATTTGAATTTATCAGTTTTTGTAAGCCCGAAGGAATTGTGCAAAAAAAAACCTCTCTGTGCAAACAAAAAACTACCTGTTTCGTATGTTATGTTGTGGAGTCGTGTGTCGCTGTCAGCAAATATGTTTTATACGCCAAACAGCAACACAACGCACGAGACGAATATGGTTTTACGAATATGAAATACATTGAAGCGATAGCTTCACCACACGTGACAAGTACGGATCCGGCTTCAGAAACTGCCATAAATTAAAAGCCTCTTCACAATCGCACTAAGTATTAATACTCATGTCAACAAAGTGGAAACAAAATCATGTAAAATAGGCCTTCTGCACACGAAACATCTCGTAAATGTACAGGGTGTCCCAACGTAATCGGCCTTTTAATGCATTCGTATGCGTTTTTTTTTTTATTGTGGTATGGTTTATTTTACAAAAACACGTTAATAAGTATCATTTTTTATTATGATAGCGCAATTCGTTTTCTTAAAAACACCTACATAATCTTTTTTATCAAAAAAATACATTTAAAATTATTAAAATAATAAACTTAAAAAAAAAAAATAAAATTCAAGACAAGGCGAATGCCCAAAAATGTATGGGCGAAAAACCCAGGGTCGATTAAGAAAAGTCATACATGGTTTGAAAGGACATTAATTGTAAATAACAAATATGAAATCATTTTCTTAAAAAGTTATCCCCGGGCCTGGATGTTACAATTTAATTTTTTTTAAAACACAGTGTTTCTTAATGTAAAAAAAGTAAAAAGTGGCACATCTTCATATTGTGGTTGATTCATGTTATTAGACAGGTTCACCACAAGTCACTAAAATCAGCAGCCCACAAGATGATTCTGTCTTCATTCATAAAATGGCGGTTATCACCCATACCGCTACTCAATAGTTTCGAAAAAAAAAAAAATACAGTTAGTTAAATAGTTAGTTAGTTATACCGGATAATAGTTTGAGCAAAAAGTACGTGCGTAAGTATTAAGAACAACTTATAAATCATTCGCATACTGTTATACTAATGAATAATTAAGACCTGCCTTTTCTTTACTATGTAACTTTAAAACTCCGAATTTAAAACGAAAACTAAGAGTTTTTCAACGGCCGGCAGTGGTAAAATTCCGAAATGTTTTGTTTTTATAATTTATTCTTGTTAATTGATTTCTTGGATAAGAGTACCTTAAATTTATTGACGAGACTAGTAATATGCCAATTTAGAAAGGTTAACACATTTTCAAATTAAAAAAATGCAACATTCAAGGCACATGTACATATTTCCTCATATACCTTCCTATAATGTTGCTTCCTTAAATTCTAAAAAAAAAGTGTCCGCCAAGATTGCCACAATTTGTCTTCGAAAACTTGTATTTTTGAGCATTGCCTTATGAAAATCAGTATTTTTCGAAAAATAGTTTTTGAAGCCTTTGTCTTAATAGAAACTGTCTTAATAGAAAGGGCCAGCCACGGGGTTAACTTTTAAAGAAAATAATTTCATATTTGATATCTACAATCAATTCCCTTTCAAACCATATATGTTTTTTTTTTCTTATCGACTCTGGGTTTTTGGGCACTCTCCTTTGAATAAAAACGAATAGAAAACGGTTCTAACGGTTTCATTGATTTTTTTTTTCAATTGTTCAATTGAAAAAATTAAGATATTAAGAAAAATCTACAACTCGATATATGAACCTTTAAGGCTATCCCCAACCAAGGCGGAACATTCACTCTGCACAATGATTGTAATGGGCTATGGAATATGGTTGTGGCATTCCTTGGGAAGGCAGTGTCTGGCAATTTTCTCCCTCCTAGCTCAGTTTAATGGAGTGGGTATTGCTGCTTCCAAGAACTAGCAAATAAAATTGGGCCAGATACACTAAAAAAAAAATAAATAAATTGGGTGGCACAACGGCTTGTGAAGAACCAGGGCCTAGTGACTAACAACTCACAACCATTCCTGTGTGCGCTTGTCGACAAGAATGGAAGGGACCAACAATTTTATGCCGAATCCGAACGGCTACACGAGCACTTATTCAGGACAAGTGTTACTCTTGGACGGTTTGTCAATTCCTCGCAAGAGGCAGTAGCCCTGAAAAAAAACTTTTTTAGTTTTAAGATGGACGAGGCTGGGAAGTGAACCCAGACCTCCAGCGTGACAGTCAAGCGCACTAATTAAAAAAAAAAAAAATATACAAAAAAAACTACAGCTCTAAACTATCGCTTGGGCTCACTCACAATTCATGTCAGGTGTTATGACAAGTTCGTGAAAAATCGAATAAGGGATCTTCAAAAACTTTAATAACACTGCATCTGACAAGCCAAAACTCTAAAAGAACTTATTCGCTACTGATAAACTGGATTGATTCCATGATTAAAGTGATAAATGGGTGATAGCAAGATAAATGTTAGGATGTATAGAGGTAAAGGGGGGAGTCTCTTCTTAGGTCTTAGTTAAACTAAGTTCAAAGTTGAAACGTTGTCAATATTGTGGCATACGTCGGTAATATCGTGTTATTTACATCTATAAACTTTTTTATAAATACAAGGTGATAACATTTATATAGCTATAAATATTGTGTTCCTGTAATATAAAACAATCCTTTCTCTTAAGAACACAAAATCACAAGTTTTTCTTTTTTTTAAAGCAATTTCCGCTTTTAATGCCAATTAATTTAATATATTCATAAAAATATACTAACAATATTAACTAAATAACAAATTATTTTTTTTTTAAAGAAACAATGTAAAGTGTGCCCAATCAATTAAAATAAAACCCTCAATGTTGTCATAATTTTCTAAGCAGATAGATATAGAGATTCAACATGCATTTAAATTTTTTTTTCTAATCTCAATTTACTAATATTGTTTTTATTCAATCACAGTTACTTCAGTAAAAATTGCACTTAAATTTTCCTATTAAAAAAAGCTTACAAAATCCATCATTAAATATCAAAAAGATTTGCGAGTTATTAACAATAAAAATAGTTTTCTTAAATTACAAATTATATAGGTATGTAGTTTCTTTTCCTCTTTTGACTTAATTATATTAAAAAAAAAAGAAAACCTTAAACCTTTTTTTGGTTAGGGAATGTTTTGTCATTGCGGTATATATGTTTGTATGTACGTACGTCTATAGGTAAATAAGGTTAAAATATTGTTTTTGATATGTGAACAGTCTTTCACTTTCGGCTTGTCTCTAAAATTCTGGCCATTTCACGGTATCTAGCTAACATTGGCGTGTAAACGTCTTCGCTATCCTTACTGGGATCGCAGACTTTTTCAAAAATGTTTGGTATAAATTCCATAATGAAATCCCGATAGTGTTTGGGTTCATCAGTTGAATTGTTAGTTTTTAATTCTTCCAAGTAGAGAGAATATTTTGCGCGATAAGCTGCTCCTAGTGCTGCTGCTTCACTTTCTTTCTGTTTATTGCAAATATTTTATTGAATTAGATTTGTTTGTTCGTTGGTAAAACTTAGTGTTTATAATATTCTGTTACCTGAATGTAAACGGGAGCATTGAAGACATCAGAAATAACTTGAAGGATTGATTTGTTGACAGAGGCTCCACCAGTGGCAATGATTTTTGTGTTTTCGCCTAAAAATAATTAGAACAGAAATACAGAATAATGTTTAATCTTTTTTTGAAGAACTTTTTACCAAAGTGAAATCCCATGTCGGTTGCAATTGCTTTTCGGTGAAGCATTTGGCCTTCGATTAATGCTCGAATTTCAGTCTGAGGCGAACCAAATCTAAAGAAGAAAATAAAAGCGTAAAGAAGCAGAACTTCAGCATTGTGTTAAGTCCCTACTTGGCTACGCCCTGTGCAGCATCTACACATTCGGAAGAAAATGCTTTGTTCCATCGGAGAATACCCTTTGCTTGTGGGATTATTTCAAGGGAGTGAAAATGTAACGCCATATTGCCATAATTACCACGTGGCGTTGAATCCAAAAGCTCGGTAAATGTATCCCAATTGTCGTTTGCTTCATCACGCTTCATTATGTCCCGTGCAGAGGAACCATTTCGGAAGCTGATAATGGAGATTCAGATAGAATATTAAGACCTTAGCAAACCACAACAAAAAAAAAACCTGAAAACTCACCATAATAAGCCCATATATTCATCGGTAAGGGTGGGATGGCACAGGACATGTCCCTCTTCCAATTTCGTTGGTTTATCTAAACCCATCATAACAGTATCACTTGTCCCCAAAGATATGACCAGCCAATCTTCTTCAACCAGCATTCCACTTATCGCCGATGGATTATCACCAGTGAAAGCAGTTACTTTGCACTCAGCTGGGAAGCCAAATCTTTCCACAAAGAACTCAGCAACACTGCCCAATATAGAACAAGTCTTAACTGGCCTACCCAAGCGCTCTTCTAAATCCGGAGCACAGGCATTCAAACAAGCCGACGACCAAATCTTCTCATTAATATCAAACAAATTCATTCCGGAAGCATCAGCATAGTCGATTGGTGCAACATCTCCAAGGAATATCGAAGCCAAAAAACTACTAACCAGCGAGATTCGTTTGGAGTCTTCGTATGCGTGCGTACGAGTTTGGTAGACTTTGCGAATTTGCGGACCTGTGAAACGGGGATAGCATTTTGAACCAGTCAATGTGACCATTTCGTTACGTCCGCCAATGGCAACTTCCATTTCGATGCATTGGTTTTCAGTGGATCCATCCATCCAGATGGGTGTGCGAGTAAGAGCGAAGGCAGAGTCATCTATTTGAGAATGAAGGAACTTATCGGGATCGAGGCTGTTTAGAGATTGTAAACCACGACGTGACCAGTACAAAGAACCATGTTGCTATTGAAATTAAGATTTAGTTTTCTTTTTATGGCTTTTGTTTGTTCAATCTTACCTGTGCTGAACCTCCTATTGCCAAAACGGTGCTAAAATCGGCACCCTGTACTACTAAGCGATCCATTACGATGTCTAGAGCTTTGACCCACATGGCAGGCTGAACATAGTATCTTTAAAATGGTAATAAATGTTAAATTTCAAATAAAGTAATTGTATTTGTCGCTTACTCATCCTTATTTGGTCCCGAGTTAACTCCACCATTTGTTCGGAATTCAGGCAAATCTGTGTCAAATTTTACTTCTGCTGAGGCCAGTATTTCCAAATTTTCGGAAAGTTGCATCGCTTTTAGCTATTGGGAAAAAAGGATAAATTATTTGTTAAATTATATTAACCGATTTGGATCTCAGTTTGAGAAATCACTTATGTACACGGTATCCCACAATCAAATGCCCATATAAAACGCATCGGTTTCTGAGAAAATTTTAAGTCGAAGAAGTAATTTTCTCGTTTTTGGAGTTATATCGGTTTTTATGATTTTCGGTATCTGATTTATCATTTCCAACCTACAACCGACAGATTTTTTTAATCACCCTACAATTTGTTTCTGTTTGGTGTGTAATGTATCGCAATTTTTTGTCAAACCCATTTTGTTGGCATTTTTAGATTGTTCTCATTTTTTCACAAAAATACGTTATTAAGTATCTTTTTTCCTATTTTATTAAGAAAGCCCAATTGGTTTCTCTTCAAAATACTAACTTTTTTAACAAAAAAATAATTTAAAATTATTTAAAAAAATATATAAAAAAAGAGGAAAGGAAATTCAAGAAGGTTTTCATAATTTGAAATTCAAGATCAACAATTTTATTACGTACAATTTTTAAACAAACAATCTCATTCAATTTTGTTTTTTAAAATTTGCGTAAATATTTCTTTTTCTGTGTGGTTTAAACTCGATTTTGGTCTAAACTCGACTCTCAAGTCATTTTGTACTCAATTATTATAAGGTAGCGAACACTGCTATTATTTTGACTGCAGAGAAACACACTTTAAGAGCATTCAAGTGACATTTGGACAAATGTTATGGAATTTTTTTATTCTGGAAACGTAAGACAAAATGTTCTAGTTATAACAAAGTAGGTGAATGAATTAATTAATTATATCTTAGCCTGATATGTTTTTGGGAAGGTTAGTGTTATTATTTTGACCTTAACTCTATGTATGCGTTTTAAATTGAACTTATGCAAATCATCTAGTACCTATATTGCCGTTTAAAGTGTTTTTGTGTGTTTGAATGCCTTCATGAAATTTGGTCCCAATGAAAAATGGTCCCAACCAAAAATTGAAAAATTGACCCAACAAACAAATATGGAAAGTAACAAATACGGAAAATGAGAATCTTACAAAAAAAATCTTGCGATATTTGTGTACGACTATTTTAATCAGATTAACCAAATATTATATAGTATATAGGATAGTTCTGGGACAGTAATTAAATAATTGAACAAAAAAATCGCTCGATTTTGTGTATGATTATCTATTCATTGCCTAAGAACTAATCTTTTAAAATTTTGGTAGATCTAATTAAATAATCGTAAATTAAAATTTTCGCGCGAACCTTAAACGTTCCTTCCCGGGTACGCTTCGCGGGTTAAACGACTACCTTTTTGGGGCATCTGTCAAACTCACGCGACTCCGTCGCTCCACTTAGGCTAGGCGCATATTGAAACGCGTTTGGCGCCAGTGCCGCGACACAGCACAGCACGAGTTTTTGTAAGCAATATAAATCAAGAGAACGACGCATATTGAAAGTACGGTACGACATGACCTGACGAGCGTTTTCCGAAAATCGAAACACAGTTTTCCTTGCGCGACCGGCGTGTGTTTGTTTTTTTTCCCACAACAAATAAAACAATAAACTGTCGTTGGTTTTGAGAATAAAATATCGTTTGCTTTTTACTCGTTTTTTTTTTTAAAGTTTATTTCAATTATCAATATATCAGAAGGTTTTTGCTTCAAACGAGTAGAACTAGTAGCGTATATGGGAGTCGACTAGCAGGGCAAATAGTATAATATTTTTGCCTGCAAGTAGCCTGCCAGTTATCCTGCTAGTGTAGTATATTGTTTTCATTTATTTGTTTTGTTTCCATAGTTTCCATAATTTGAGACGCGTCCGACGCGTGTGACGTGACCTGACAAGTGCCGCACGACACGATTTAAGAAATGTGTCTTGCCGTTCTCCGCATATTGTTTCGCGTGTCTCGTGTCAAACTACATATTAATTGAAGTAAAAATCGTCAGATAAATTGATAATTGAAATAAACTTAAAAAACAAAACAAGTAATTTCTAAAAAAGCAAACAATATTTTATTTTCAAAATGAACGACAGTTTATTATTTTATTTTTTGACGGACAAAAAAAAAACAAACACTCACTGTGTCACGCGATTTTCGGAAAACGCGCGTCAAGTCATGTGCCGCTCTATCAATATGCTATTGATCTATATTGTTTACAAAAACTCGTGATGTGCTGTGTCGCGTCACTCGCGTCGAACGTGCTCCAATATGCGCCTAGCCTAACATTTATTCTTATATAAGTGCGCACACTCAAGCGATATTTGATGATGATGATAAGGGTATGCGCATTCGTCTGGCAGGCGCCTATGTCGGTCTGTTATCAAAGTTTTTGTATTAAAGTTTTTATAATAAAAGTATTTTCTTTTAAGAATAAAAGTTTGGAGCCATTTTTCAAAATGAAAAAAGGCCCCCAAACCGTGGACAATAGAGTGGGCCGAAAAATACTTTTTTTCGAATTTCATATCGTAATACCACGGAAAACTTGCGAATTGGGAAGACTATGAAACATTTGAAAAAATAATCAAAATCGGTTCATATATTTCGATCGCGCATGCGCTCTAAAGTTTGGAACATTTTTTAAAAAAGTGGTATTTAAAAAAAAAAAACATTGGAACTGCTCTAACGTCTTATTTTTTGAATATAATAGTTCCAGATGACTCGTTAATGAACCAAATATTAAGTAAAAAAAGAATGGGTAAAATCTTTTGAGGACTTTCGATCGCGCATACTTTTCGAAATTTGTCAAAAATACTGAAAAATTCCTTTTTTACGATATCTTTTTTGTACAGGGTGATTCACGAGCGGTATGCCAAGAAGCTAAAGCATGTAGATTACGTCGAGACAAGAAAAACAAAAATTATATAGGAGGAGGGCTCTATTCTCCTCCGTTTAGCCGGGAGTGCAATTTTATAAAAAAAAAAATACTTAAATTGGAAAACAAATAATTAAAAAATAACGGTAATTCCTACAATGTCATGCAATACCTTCTTGTAAAGCCAGAAATCTCTTCTTTTATTGTATTTTTAAAGAAAGTTATTTTAGTGAACAGTTTTTTAAATATTAGTTTCCAAACTCAAAAAAATTGTAAATTGGGGCATTTTTCTTGGCTTTGGGGTCTATTTTCATTTTTAATTATAGGGTGAAAGGATAAATTAAATATAGTAATAAATTACTGAAAGGATGATGGGCAAATTGGTCGTTGATCCAACAGAATTAAAATATATCTCAAATAAAAGGTATTATTGAGTACTTTATTTCATTATATGGCGGCAAGAACCAAAACCAATTAGTGCCAAATAAAAGGTAATTGATTCATCTTTCAAATAATAGCAAAGTTGTTATGTTACGTTAAATATATTTTGAGATATAAAGTCTTGATTAAAAACTTTTTAAGCACTGCCTTTGCACACCAATATCTTAAAAAATTCATTGGGGACGTATACTGTTTTAAGCGCCATCGAAAAGTCATTCTTACAACCTTTAATATTAAATATACAATAAAGTGTCGTTTGTTCAATAAATTCCTGCTTAAAAGCAAAAATTGTTTCAAAAGACACCTTATTATGCTTATAGACTGGGAAAAGTAGATTCTAAGTTAAAAACAAAAAACTTGTACAGACTTAAGACTGGTATCGACGTATAATTTCACTGTTAATTTCATTGAACCTAATTAATTTACATTAATTAAATACAAATACACCGTGGTTCGGTCGATTAAGTCATTATTTATTTAAAAATCTAAAAAACATCTACCGTACCGGAATGTTTGATGATATCAAAAACCATAACCCATCTGGCAAACAAAAAGTTATATTAGTAAATAGCGGTTAAACCACCTGCGGCGCTCGTTCGGCGGTGTTTTTTGGTGGCAGCGGCAATTGGTACATACCTTATTTGGTTGCAGAAATATTTATGGTCATCAAACATAAAAACTTAATTCATACACTCCGGTTCGGTAGATGTTTTTTTTTAGATTTTGAATAAATAATGACTTAATCGACCGAGCCAGAGTGTATACGTTGACACTTGTCTTCAGACTGTATAATTTTTTTATTTTTAACCTAGCATTTACTTTTCCCAGTCTCAAAACGTATTGAACGTATCGTAACAACCTTGTTATTTGAAAGACAAAACAACTGCCTTTCATTTGGAACCAATACTATTTTCCTTTGTTCTTTATATGAACGCTTATGAACAGTTATTTCGAAAAAGAACTTCAAGCTCAAATATCTCGGATTTCCCATGTACGATTTTGAAAATATTGCACTTATGTAAGAAGCTCAACACAACGTTTCATTTGATACCAATTTCATCAGTACCAGACTTCATACAAATTTAACCATCATCCTTTCATTTTGAAAAATACTTTTACAACAAAAACTTTGATAGCAGACCGCCTGCCAGGCGACTGAGCATTCCCTTATGGGAGCGACGGAGTCGCGTGAGCGGTACAGAGGCTCTAAAAAAGGGAGTTAAAATCCATGAACCCGCGAAGCGGTCCAAGCAAGGTACTTAAAAGGCTCTCCCGAACCGACGCAAAACATTTTTACACGATTGTAATTTTTCTGTTGTTGCATTTCATGTAATTTGGGTGAAAATTTACATTTTTTGTTTGGGGCCATTTTTCATAAGTGTGGCCATTTTTCCATTTTGAAAATGGGGCTATATTTCGTAATGAAAAAAGCCCCAAATTTGGGGCCATTTTTCATTTTTCGTTTGGGACATTTTTCAATGTAGCTAAATTACATGTAGTCCTTTGAAAACATACAAAAAACTGTTTTGTTTATTATTTTTTTTAAACAAAAATCCTGTTATTTGTAATGTGCCTTTTGTCAGTTAGGAAATAGCTAATAGCAATCTAATAGCTTAGCAGCATAAGTTCAAGAACAAATTCTTACAACATATTGACACGGGTGGAGAATACATTTAGTTTTCTATTCAGTAACAAGTCCCCTTATGTTTTTTTTTTGTATTATTCCTTTTTTTTTAATTTGGCGTTATCAACTAGTTACTTGCTGGCCTTGATAACAAAGCTGCGCTTAATATTTTTTGATTTGTTTGTAGTTCGAAACACACATAAGCTAAACTTGAAAAGTAATTGAATTTCTTTTGATTTTGTTTGCAAAAAAAAATTGATTGATTTATTTTGAAGCATCTACATATGCATGTATGTAAATATATAATAAAACAGGGAAGTATACAAATCTTTCCTCACTGGTAATGTGTAATATTTAAGTAAGTTGTTAATTATTCCACAGTAACTGAGAAATGTGTGGAAATTATATTTAATAATCTTATCTTAGATCAACATCAATTAGTAATTAAAGGCAACGGCCTTTTAAAAGGTAACTATAGCAACTCTTTTCTATTGTTAACATATTGGGAACACACCCACCTTCGTTTTTATACAGGGTGATTGTTATAAGGTGCACCAAAAAGCTTCTTTTAAATAAGTGCTGTCTTGGGAGAAAAAAATGTTGGCAGTTCTGGTGTACTTATAGGGCAAATAGAAGTCGCCTTAAACTGGGAGAATCAACTGCCCTTTTTTAGCTTATCAGTTGTAGTTGTCGATGTTGATTCTCAAGGCAATTAATTTGAATTTATTATCTAACGTTTTTTGTACCTATTTGTTTTTTTTTTTATTGCTTATCATTTTTTGTTTCTTTTGATGAGCCCTATTGCTTTGTATAAAGTCAAGATTGTGCAAATTCAGTAAAATATAAAAAATAATAAAAAGATAAGAATGCGCTGTTTTTTTATTGAGGAAGAATTGTTTTATTGGCATTTTGTTTCTATTTCCTGGAAGTTTAGGGTTGAATACATTTTTTGGGGAGAAGATGGAGTTTTGTTTAATCGTTACAAATAAGGTGCGTCCTAGACTCGACGGCTCACGTCACCTTAACTTTCAAACGAGCAGGGGTAATTGTTCGACTTAATTTTTATTGTTGTAAATATTTGGGTCAACTATTAAATTAATTAATAAATGGATCAACTCTTGCCATTAAAGAAATTTAATAAAAACATTCAAAAAAAGGATCCACTGTTAAGTTATCATCGTAATTGAATATACAGGGTGATTGGTATAAGGTGCACCAAAAAGCTGTCAACTATTAAATTAATTAATAAATGGATCAACTCTTGCCATTAAAGAAATTTAATAAAAACATTCAAAATAAGGATCCACTGTTAAGTTATCATGGTAATTGAATATACAGGGTGATTGGTATAAGGTGCACCAAAAAGCTGTAACGAATAGTTTGGGTTAAAACAAGAAAAAAATCGTAAAGGAGGGGTCAGTCAAAAAAATTGACTAAAAACAGAAAAAAAAAAAACAACGGGAAAGCTTGCAATGCCCTGCTATACATTTTTTAAAAGCCAAAAATTTTTTCTTTAATTTCCATTTTAAATTAAGTTGCGTTTGTCAACAGTTTAAAAAAAAAAAAATTCAAACTCGAAATTTTGAAAAAAAATTCAAATTATTTTTTTTCAAAATTTTATGTAATTAAATTTTTTATTTATCTTGAAAAGTAAAAGTCCTAAAATCATGTGGTTTTCAGTGTTTGACTAAAAATCAATAAGAGAATTTGAGTTTTGAAAACAAAAATAGGTAGTATTTAATAACGTAAAATTTTGAAAAAAATTAGTTTGAATTTTTTTTTTAAATTTCGAGTTTGAAAATGAATTTCTTAAAAACTGTTGACAAACGCAACTCCAAAAAGGTATAGCAGGGCATTGCAAGTTTTACCGTTGATTTTAAATAATTTGTTTTCTGTTTTAAGTCAATTTTTTAGAAAATTGCCCTCCCTAAACGGAGGGAAATAGACCCCCCTCCCATAAGATTTTTTTCTTGTCTTAACCATAACTATTCGTTACAGCTTTTTGGTGCACCTTATACCAATCACCCTGTATATTCAAATACCATGATAACTTAACAGTGGATCCTTATTTTGAATGTTTTTATTAAATTTCTTTAATGGCAAGAGTTGATCCATTTATTAATTAATTTAATAGTTGACCCAAATATTTACAACAAAAATTGAGTCGAACAATTACCCATGCTCGTTTGAAAGTTAAGGTGACGTGAGCCGGCAAGTCTAGGACGCACCTTATTTGTAACGATTAAACAAACTCCACCTTCTCCCCAAAATATGAAATCAACCCTAAACTTCCAGGAAATAGAAACAATATGCCAAATAAAACAATTCTTCCTCAATAAAAAAAACAGCGCATTCCTATCCTTTTATTATTTTCTTATATTTTATTGAATTTGCACAATCTTGAGTTTATGCAAAGCAAAAGGGCTAGTCAAAAGAAATAAAAATCACTTTTAATAAAAAATAAAAAAAACAAATAGGTATAATAAACGTTAGATATTTCAAATTATTTGCCTTGAGAATCAGCACCGACAACTACTATTAATAAGGAAAATAAGGGCAGTTGATTCTCCCAGTTCAAGGCGACTTATATTTGCCCTATAAGTACACCAGAACTGCCAACATTTTTTTCTCACAAGACAACACTTATTTAGATGAAGCTAGTTTCATTGCCATCAATTATGTGAGATCATAAAAGAAACTCAACAGAGTGTCTAACGCTGATGGGAGTGGGAAGTGTTTTACATACAAAATAATTGAATTACAGTTTTCTCTATCGAATTGCATTGTTGAAAACCATCTGAGATACTTCTTACACCTTCACACGACAACAATTATGTAGATGAATTAGGTCAACCAACAAAATTGGAAGTGGACTGCCGAATCGAAGAAGGAAATCTTACCAAATCATCAAAACCTAAGACTATGACTAATAATAACAATTTAATGAAAATAAAAAATATTAATATACGCCTCTAACTTACCTTTTGAGTACTTAGGTCAAAGCCAAGATAAGTCCCATCTTCTATCTTGGGAGTCATCTTTGCTGTCAACACCTTTACTATTATGGATGTGAAATTCCCTTACAAGAGTTTAACAAATTGTTGCAAATTCCTCAACGATGACGTTGTCCTATTCGAAAAACCATATATATTATGGTTGAATGATTATAAACAACTTCTGAGGTGAGTGATTTTTTTGGTACACTGTCCTCGCAGCCGGAGATCAAGACCAAATCTTTTATAGAAGATTTATGTTAGGAGTAGAGTTGAAAGAACTCGAACTGCGACTGCGACCAATCGAGAATCAACCGATGTCAAAAATCGTCAACAATTTTTGAAGTAGAAGAAACATTTTTTTCTTCGAAAACAAGTATCAGAAAACAAAAAGAAGAAAAAGAAACCGAAACCGAAAAGAGGTAGAGAAAAAACACTTTGAGTAAAATGACAGTAGTTATAATGGGTTATTTTCAGTTTGAAAATAGGAAATTATCAATGGGATTTTTTCATTTACACATTAGTGAAGGACTAGATGGGTGACTTTTAATTGTATAAAAACAGAGACGTGATTAAGACCCTGTTTAGGCTGTGCACTTTCACTTGGTGACGATGTTTTGTTGGGCTAGGAAAAGTGGTGACATTATCTTATTTCACCTACAGCTTTCGAGTAAACTTTAGATTCGATTAAGATAATTCACAAGTTAATATGTGTGCCCCATAGTAATAATCAGAGTAAGACCCCTTTCACACAAGGAAACTGAGTTGCTGGCGATTTTAGTTTGTTGGCGAGAAGGGCGTAAAAGGAAGACAAAAAATCTCCCCTCACACCCTTCTCGCCTACAAACTAGCTAGTTTCTGGTAACTCAGTTTCCTTGTGTGAAAGCGGTATAAGCGAAGCCGAGTTATCATTAAAGCCGGATTCACACATATGTCTCGTGTGTTGTATTGTGGAGTCGTGTGTCACTATTGCTTCAGTGAATTTCATATCCGTAAAACCTCATAAAATATATGGAAAGACAGCGACACACGACTTCACAACACAACACACGAGACAGCCCAACTAACAAAATTGCTTCCGATTACAGCCATTAAACTGCCATTCATTTCTTTAGTGACCAAGAAATACTTCTGACCAGAAGCCAAATCGGTATAGGAGTCAAAGGTGATATAACTGATCCATTATACCTTCAATTAGCAATTACATCAGCGTCTTAATGCGATGAACTGATGTTTCTTTAATCATATCCAATAGTGATCCAATGAAATATCAATGCAATTGTTGTATAATCTTTTGTTTTGTTTTGCAGGTTAGAGAAGTAAGCGACCCAATCTTCCCTTCCAATAGTCTAGGCTTGAAGCCTCTAACCGAAACAAAGTGGAGCAGAACCCAATAAACAAAAACTGTGGGATTGCATCAAAACTATGATAACGATTTCTTTTTTAACATTTATTAAATTTTTTTCTTTCGTTATTAAAAACGCCCCGGGATTCAATCGCCCACTCGCGCTCCCTCTCGGCCCTTTTCGCTGCTTTCCTTAGGTACTCCGCTCGTTTAATTGCACGAGCCTCCTCTAAGAGTTTCTTCTTTTGCAATCCGGTACTCAATCCAGTCAACCGGTGGAGGTTGCCGAGAGTTTGGCGGACACGCACTTGGTGTCCACTTCGGTGTCGGCGGCTTGGATATCCACCACAGGCTTCGTGGGGTATCGGTTTTGCTGGTTGTTCTGGATAGGTTGGGGGTGATCGTAGCTGTAGTGGCTTCGGGCCGGCAGTCGGATTGCAAGCAATCTCCTCCTGGATCCTCTGGGCGCTTCTACTGCGATAATCCTCCAGGGAGATCTTCTTTATTAGGCCGGTCTGCGGGATATTGGCGCGGGGCGAAACCTTGGAGACAAACTACGTTATTCATACTACGTATGAACAAGTAGTAGAGAAAAGGCTTAAAATAAGTAAGAAAGGAATAGGTGTAATTGACAGGTTAAGTGGGTGTCATGTTCGTATACGGATCCTACCTACGCGGTGAATTCCATTTTATTAGGCCATTGGTAGCCCACAAATTTCTGGCCTCGTGGCCTACACGGAGGTTAGATTAACTAACCCCTGACTGATTAAACCTGGAAAAGAAACTTGGATTATTGGTATTACCTCTGATTGTTTTTGATTTTTCAATTGAAGAAACTGGACTGTTTTGGTGATTTCTGTGTTTTTTATTAAGTACTGACCGTCTTATAGTGACTGACCGAGTGACAATAGAATAACTGACCATTTCTTTTAATTTTGCCTAACTATTTATACCTTAAAATCTGAAAACATTACATACTATCCCTACCATTTTGCAGGGGTCAAAATTCTTACAATCTGGGTTACAATAATTTTTGTTTATCTGGGTTATTAATTTTGTAAATTCAATTGAAATGCTAAATGAGCATTTCACAAACTTAAATTCTATATTTCATAATACGTATGCACATTTTATCCAATAATATTTTTGACCTACTACTATTGAAATGCTATTATGAGCATTTCACTATTTTATTATTTATTTCCCTACACATACGTTGCGTCATCCATTCATCGAACGACGTCTTCCAGTCCATCGTAGGTTTTTTCGCTGGTGCTGCTATTTTTGTTGGCCCAGTTGGGATTCCCTGCATTGTATCCGTAAGGTGCATTTGTTGGATTCGTCATTGGCTTCGAATTACCTTAATGCCATTTAGATACACAAAACGATTGCGTACTATTTTTGCTGAGTACAGCGAATCGAATTATTTATTGCCTCTTGGCTTGCTGTGGCTTTTTTATTGTTGGTATTCGTTTGATGGTGACGAATATTATTCAATTAATTAAATGCACCTCTTGGTTTGGCTGACCTTGATATTAATTTGATATTAATATCGTTTTGCTTTTCGGTTGGTTGTTGAGGAAGGGTATGGTGATGATAACCTTGAACAACGAGAAGGAATATTTTAGGCTAATATTCTAATTTAATATTATAATAATATTATTGAGAGTTAACACTTAGGTTGTGTGTTAATCATCTCACATAACACAATCCTTAAAGTTAGTATCTTGCTCGGGTTTCTATAATGTTTATATAAGCAAACATGGAAAGTCTTATATTGCAAACGTCATGACTACATTTTTGCCACCATTTGCAATTCAAGTAAAACGTGTTGTGATTGTAATAATTAATTTGCAATAATGCGAATGAGTGCACGCTTTTTTAGTTTTGCAATGATGTGGGCATCTGGCTTTATTGCTTGCATAAATAATTATGTGCAATGAAAACATTAGGCTCTTATATTAATTCACGTGCGGCAGGCGAAAACGCTTTCAATTGATTTTTTTTTATATAAATTATGAGTTATAAAATTCTTTCAAGGAGTCAATCGTCTTTAATGCTAATTATTTTATATAAGAGATTTGCCGAGCGGTTAGCGAGCTCGACAACTAGTTCGAGGCATCCAGAGTTCGGGAAACTGACACAAGTACTAAAAACTCGTGTTCATTATTCTTCACAATCTATACTTTACTCCTTTAACACTTCTTTTGAACTCTCTTAGGGCCAGTTTGTTCACAGCTGATTATCTTTAATCCATGATTTGGAGCTGGTAAATCCTCAAATGTTTTTGTTGATCAAATTTTGTTTAAAAAATTCAAAGTATGAGTTGCTAATCATGGATTTCACTTATCAGCCAATTTTGGTTGATTAGCGTTAGTTAATGAAAGCCTATGAAAGTCACTAAATTTGACCCACTGTGAACAAACTGGCTCTTAGAATGTTCTTTATAGCAACTGAATTTCCTTCATTAAGGTGCTGTAGGAGTTAAAAAGTTCTCCTTTTTAACTCTATGGAGTATCTATCAGTGAAATAAACGATTATAAATAGCTTCTATGGATGATAGGAGTAAAATTGTAAGTTGGGATGCATAGTTTAATAGTTAGAGTCATTAGGGTTCATTTTACAGAAATATTTAAGTCGTCACTTAATTTGATTATTGGTAAGGCCCATTAACTTTAGCGGCCATGCGACAGTTATAATTTCGGTTCGAGTGTTACTCAAGTGAGGTGCACTCTTCCCCTTCGAATGCAAAAGTGAATGAAACCAACCAAAAAGAAATACTTATTTTCACAAAACTGTTCAGGCTGTTTTTTTTCAGTCAAAGTTGAACATAACTTGAGGATTTTTATTTTCAACTTTAGATTTTCAACTCTAGAGTTGATAGATTTCCTCAACTCAGGGAAAAGTAGAAGTTGACCGAGCAAACTTGGCAGTTTACATACAAAAGCTGTTTTGTGTCTGTTTTTCTCTAAAACCTTGCTCGCTTCAGTTATCATAAACAAAAATATTGTTATTATTTTTTATAGGAGTCAAAGGTGATATAACTTATTGGCCATTCGATTCTTCGGGCAGTGAAAGTGAAAATGATGAAACTGAGAAAACTTTTTACATTCAGAGAAGTCAAGCCACACTTATCCTCGTCAAAATGTTAGATTTAGAAATTCTATTCTCCAAGTACAAGATGTTTGGAAATTAAAAAAGTTTATTATGTTTTTATACAACAGTTTATTTAATGAAAATGTACGTAACACCCATGAACATATGCATAAAATTTAACTCTTGCCGCTTTACCAGGAATTCAACGAATGAACGTTCGCAAACTAGCTCTGACTTCTCCCGTTCTAGTTCAGTTTGGTCAACATTCATTGCAGCCTGTTTTGCGTTGAAGAGCTTATCGTTCTTATTCACCTTTCTGTTTCCTGTTTTCTTCTTTTAACTATTTTTATCATATAGTTTTGGGACCTTATTCGTATAGTTTTACAAATTTAACGCACAAAGAAGAAATAAAACTGAAAAACCCCAATTTGATTGACAAATAGACTCAAATAAATGATACATTATTTTAATTTTGTACAAATATCCCAGGGATATTATTCAAACTGGAAGTTTGTCAACTTAAGATTTTTAGCTGGGAAGTTAATGAGAAACAAATGAGTGAAAAAAAAGAAATTTCAACTTGTGTTTCAACTCTCGAGTTGAGGCCAACTCTTAATGGATTAACATGTATCTTCATCAAGAAAAGTAGAGCAGGACAGATGTATACAAAAAAATCCGAGTGAGTGAAAGAGAACCATCAAGAAGATGAACATGTTCGTCCTCATTTCCGATTTATGGCACTTTCCCACGATAAACAGATATAAGGTATGCTCATTGCGATAAGATAGATGAAAAGAATACCATTTCATTAGATTATTTTTATAATTTTTCTATTTTTACAGTTAATTTCACATTAAAATAATTTGTTTAAATGGTTAATTCTAAAATACAGTCTACACTTATGAAATATAGTCTTTTTGCACTTAGTCTAGATGCACAGCTTCAGCATTTTAAATGGTTTTCCAGGAACTTCCATTCTGTATATGTTTCTTATTGTTTTTAATAAAAATGTTTTCTAACCCCCATATTAGGGGCAAGTTATAATTTTTAACTCGAAATGGACTAGGAGTTAGATTTCTGCCACTTACTAGCTAGCTAAACCAACAAGGAAGGTGGTTAAGCGAAGGGTTAAATAAGAAAAGTAAATATACGTTTTAATTCACCATTTGTCTCCTAATACACGCTCACAAGAGAGCTCGAAAGTTACAGGTGAGTTAAGCGCTATTTTTATTAATATGGCTATAAAAAGTCTTACACTTTCAAAGAATATATCACTTGGTTTTTAAGTTCACTTTCTATTTTTTCATGCACCAACTAAAGGTAAGACCGCACACAACTGCAGTGGAACTACACTTCACGACGCGGCAAAACATTATTTGTATGAAATTGTATGAGCTAAATCGCACTAAGCGGCAACTGAACTTCATAAAATTTCATACAAATAATTGTGAATCGCAGTTCCGCTGCAGTGCAGTTCCGCCTAGTGCGGTCTAACCTTAAAACTGCAGGATGTATAAGGGCGTTGGTTTTGATTCATTCTTTAAAGCTCTACTCTAAAAGCATATCCTTAACTATAGTCACTCTCAACTAAATGTCCTGAGCAAACAGGACTGTTTTAAAGTATAACCGTTTTTATTCCCACAAATTCAAGAAATAGTGATATGTATTTTAATTCTTGTTCACTGTTTTTCTGTCCGGTGTACACCCCAAAACAGCACACACAACCATTTTCAAATTTTAAAATTTACTTTTTTAACCATAAAACAAATAAAATAACAAAAAACAATCGAAAACTTTCAATAAACAATCTCGCTTGTATAACAGCAGATGACGATGGCGTCACAGCATAAGCAAGATGGCGAATTGGGTGTATCTAATAAGCATACCTTATTTCTGTTTATCATGGCACTTTCCTATAATGCAGAAACGAAGTTCTTCTGCATTCTGATCTTTTCTCTCTATCTAACAAATATATATTTTGTATTTAACATCCCTTTTTTTGTGCAGAAACCAAATGCAGATACATGTAAATCCACCATAAGTTAGCAAACTTGAGAGTTTGCCTCAAGTTGATAAATAGTGAAGAAAATGGCCCTCAGTCCCCCTCCTACAGTTCTTTATTATTTGTCTGTCTACTAAATTGGTACGAAACTGAGTTGCCAGTAATTAATTGTTTGTAGGCGAGAAAGTTGTGAGTGGAGATTGGTTTCCTTCCCCATACGCCCTTCATGCCAACAAACTAAAAATTGCTGGCAACTCAGTTTCCCTGTGTGAAAGGGGACTAACTACCATTTTGATCTACAGTTGACTTTCAAAAATAAGTTCATCTACCCTTTAAGTTAAAAGAACAAAATGCAGATTCAGCCTAATTTACCCTGCTGATTGACAACTTTTAGCAAATATCCCAGTATTTCATTTAACTTCGAATAATTTTCCCATCACTTTCGAACGTTGTCGGCGGCCATGATTTCAACATATGTGAATGTGTGACAAGTCATGACATTTTCATGTGAAATAAACAAATTTTCTCGATGGAAGACTCGTTTTTTGGATTTGATACCTCAGCACCGGTAAGTTAAATATATCCTCGATAATCTTCATTCAAAATCCCAACCGAAAATGTACAGCAAAGTGGTAAAATTCGTTTTCCAAAGCACCCAAACCCCACAAATACTTTAGCGACCCATTTGCTTTTGTGTGGTCGATGGAGTCGCGCTAATGGTTTTCTATATGGGCTCCCTCGAAATGTGTGTACGAATCACGTCATTAAAGTTTCTAATCGTAACTTGCCATTGCAGTTACAAAAAAAAATAAAGAAAACTAATCGTTTTCACTCGATCCATGTGGCATTCTTATGTAAACAAAAAAAAAAATTGAAGCCAAGCGCCATCCGGAATGATGAATCAAAAAAAAAAACTTCTGTCTCATCATCAATTTATTACAACAAAATTTACAATTTATTTTTCACGAATCCACACTGTGGCCGCCCTTTTCCACATAATTTTTTTCTTCACTTGCAATCGCATTGAGCGAAAAGCATTTGATTTTGCTTGTTTACGTCTTCAAATGCGTTGCAGGTTTTATTTCGATTAACGATAAGAACATCCGAGTGAAATGATGTTTATATCAAATTTCCATTAAGCGGTGTTTTTTTTTATTTTTATTCGTATTTTTATACGCACCTACCTACAGAGGTTTAATAGAAATTGTGAAATTGTAAAATGAATTTTTGTTTTGGTTTAAAGAAAACATTTTTTTACGCAGGTCTCGATATTTTTTTAACGTGGACTTTAATAAAATAACAGTTCTTATTAATGATAGAAGATGAATAAATTAATGTTTTGGGAAAAATTAAAGTTTTGTTCTTTTTAGTTCAAATTTATTTCAAAGCAGAAATCAGGAATTCTGATTCCGATAGACAAACCAATGAATTTTTACTACCAAACTGATGCTGAATTTCTTTTTACTTGGCCTCCAGGGCAAGTTTTGTTTAAAAAACGTTCGAGGTTGTTTTTGCATTATGTTGTTTTTGCATTATGTTGTTTTACATTATGTAGGTACTGTCAGTCCGCCTGTGTGACCTAGAAAAGATTTTTTTCAAAGTTTTGAACACAGGAAGGTAGGTAGTTTATTCAATTGACCAGATGACAATAAAAAAAAAGTTATAGCACATACTTAATTTCCTAAAAAAAAAAAAAAACAAATTTGGTACCTGTAAACCAATTTTAGGTTATTTATTGTATAAAATTTTAAAAATACATACCTACCATTACCTGCCAAATTATTCAAACTGAAAAACCTGGCGCCTGTAGCACAAAACAACAAGTAAAATTAAAGAAGCAAATTTTAACAATTAACAATATTTTCTGTACCACAAAAACATAAGTTAACAATTCTCTCAATTATTATTAAATGGAAATTTCATGCATTTTTGCGTTCTGTACCACAAAATTTTGGACGAAGTACCTTCTTTCTCGTGTAAATTCCGATCCGCCCCGAACTATGCCAAATGAACCCTCAATTAACAGGGAAGCTCCTGTTATAATAAATCGTCTGTCCGCTTTACCTAAGCCCAGAGAAATACCTATATGTCTCACGGCTTCAACCGGAAACTTCTTGCCAAGATATCGCAAATTTAAAGGATTTCAACATAGATATTAAAAAAGTTAAATGCCAAAAGATTAATAAAGTTAGTAGTCCGTTTGCTTCCTTCAAACTGACAACTAAAGCTTATCTATTAGATCTAATGAGGAATACTGATATCTGGCCTGAAGATGTGATTGTGAGGGAATTTAAATCCAAGTCCTCACAAGTTAAAAGTAATTCTAAGCTTTCAAAAAGCTAGATCGAATGTCCCTTTACTATCAAGTGAGGGGACTTTTATCTAAAACGCAGCAATTTCTTTTAACGTCTCATGCATCTGATTTTGATGTAATAATTCTAACGGATACTTGGCTCAACTCTACATTCTCAAACAATGAATTATTTTCCACCGATTTTGCAGTGTACCGCAGAGAGACATTCTGATCCGCTAGCCGCTAGGAATTATCATCGCAGTGAGAAAAGTTGTCCATAGTTCTATTTTCCCAGTCTTGGAAACAAGTTTGGAAACATTTACATCCCCCCAAGAAGCCCGTTGGAAATATATAAAATAGCCTGAAATGCCATTAACTATGTTTCTGAAATGTGTTACCCTCTTGACCATGTTCGTCTCGCAGGAGATTTCAATCTTCCTGATCTGAAATTGCCTGTTTCTGATGACGAAACTAGTTTAATGGCTACCAACGCCTCTTCTCATGAAACTATGTTTGTTGACAATGTTATATCATGTGACTTACAGCAATTGAGCGGTATAAAAAATAAGTTGATTTTTACCATCCCCCGCTTTTTGTCATGATTTCTCTTGTTAAAACAACCAATTTTGATATCGATAATGAATCGCTTTGAATTTGGCTTCAAGAAAACCGAATTCTCTTTGATAAATGAAACATTGGGGCATATTCATAGTCGCAGATAGACCCAGGTTTAACTAAACTACAGTTTAAGACAATTTTGGTGCAATGAATACAGACCGATTTGAATTACAAATTATTGGTTTAATATTATTATATGATAATTAAGTTAGTAAACTACACAAATAGCTTCAAATATTTTGAAATTATAAACTTTAAAAAATAGAATCAACGTCCGAAAATTCAACCAAAGCTATGTTTAACTTAGACGCAGGTCTAAAATGACTATGAATGGAAGCATTGAGGTGATGGTGTCCAACTTTTATATAAGTATTTTTGAATGAATCATTTCATCCGCACCAGTCAAAAAATCAAGACGCTCATCTCTAACGATTTCCCCCTGGTAAAATCACAAGCTTCGCAGTCTACGTATTTTAAGAAACAGATCATGGAAGAAGTATTTAATGTCTAATGAATTGGGCGATTACTATAGTTATATACCGTTGTATGAAGAGTTTCGATGATTAAGTCAAAACCTTTATGATCGTTATTTAGTCAAAATGCTTTCTTCGCTTCTTATTGATCCTAAAATCTTTTGGAAATTTGTTAATAGCAAAACAAAATCTGAAGGATATCCATCTACTATGAAGAGAATAGCAACAACTCTCCTGCTATTTGCAATATGTTTGCATCCTTTTTTAAACTCTCGTTTTGTGATGATGATTTCGTACATTGTGAAAGCAATTTTAATCATTTTAATAGCTTTTCTCAAAGCTCAATGAATAATCTCCCCTATTACGGTTGTCGTGTCACTGAAACGACAGTAAAACGACAAGGCTCTAGAGGCAACAGTTGGCGTTTAAATAAACCCAAATCTTTGACGTTCTCTCCAATCTCCAACCATCTCATCATTATGACGAAATTAGATTTAATAAAATATCAATTGCCGCCTCCAGGGACTTGTCGTTTTAGTGACACGACAACCGTCGTAATCACATTTGAGGACTTTTTAGAACATCCATGAAATTAGACAACGACACTTCTAGTGGACCTGACGGAATTCCTGCGTTTGTTTTGAAAAATTGTTGCGACACTCTGGCGCGACATATAGCATTTTTATTTCAAATTTTTTTAAATCAAGCTGTTTTTCCTAACATTTGGAAAAATTAATCTATAATTCCTATTCACAAACAGGGAAACTGTGGCGATATTTTAAAACTTTCATGTTTACCTTTCATGTTTCATGTTGAATGGATTGGATCATGTTTGAAGGGGAGGACTTATCAAGTTCTTTTTAGAGGAATAATTTCTGATTCAATAATTGCGGACTCTGGTGTACCTCAGGGTAGTAAGTCACATTCACTTCTATTTATTATTGCTATCAATGACCCTGTAGGGTGCTCATCTACGCTGATTATATTAAGTTATTTAATATCATCAAAAACCAGTCTGATTCCGTTTCTCTTCAAAATAACTTAAATATTTTTTCTGATTGGTGTTCACATAACAATCTTTTTTTGAATGTTTCAAAATGCCAATCGATGTCCTTCTTTAGAAGAAAACAAATTACAGCATCAGTCAATCTGTACATTATAAAGTTATAACAACATGTGATTTAGGTGTATATTTCTCACAAAATCTTGACTTTGCACCCCACATTGAGAAAATCGTCAATAAATCCAACGCAATGACGTTTTCTTAAACGTTGGAGTGAGGAATTTTCGTGTAGCCGCGTAACATCTTCCCTGTACAACGCTTTTGTTCGTCCCCACTTATGTAGAATATCCGAGTACTGTATGGTCTCCCCACTACACTTACATTGTACACATTAATCGCATCGATTCTGTCCAGCGTACATTTGAGCGTTTTGCAATAAAACATTTGAATTGAAATGATGCTAGATGTTTGTTGACAGTGTACTTAGATAGTTGTTGACAGTGTACTTACTTCTTTTTTTACTCTCCTAGCTATTTCTCGGCCTGAGAAGGCCAGTTCCTCTAAAGGATCTATTGATCCTCTTTCTGCTACGGTGGACGTGTTTTCAAAGCACATTTTAACTTGAAATTTAAAATAAAATATGGTTTTCTATCCTTTCTTAAGTATTTTAAGCTTCTGTTTGAAAACAATCGGCGATGTAAACTTTTGACAAGCAATTTTTGGAATGGCCTCAATCAAGTGACGCAACGTTTTATATCCATTTTTTGCAGCACATTCACATAATTTGGGAAATTTCTATGGATTTTCCAAGTGAACTCCTTAGCTTTATTCTGGTTTGTTGCAAATTATATATACCTACTCAGATGTATCAAACATTTCCAGGAAAAATATTGTTTACAGGTATTTATCGAGCAAAAACTTTTATGAAAATAGTGGCCTCAAACAAGTGACAGGGAGTGTATATAATCGTAATGTTAAGAAAAATTATTACCTCGAGTTGATGATTTTAAAATTCCTAATCTTGCCCTATAGTTCCTTTATCGCAAGTAAAATGTATCGCTGAAAAGAAGGGCAGTTAACCTCCTCCTCAAGTTGTGTGGATATAAGTTCTTTTTTTATAAAAGATAACACAAACATTTGTTTAAAACTTTACTTTTATTTTGTTTTTAAATTTAATGGCGGAAAATTTCAAACAGGGACCCAACAAAGTTTGATGTTGTGCTGTGTGGCAAAAACTTTAAGCTCTTCAGGACAGCATGAAACCAGTTTGGATTTGATTTTTGTGGCAGAGATGGCCTTGATCGCTGCCTGGATGTCAATGTAAAAAGTGATATCAGCCCGTGATATCGCCATCATTAGTATTTGTTCTGTACCCTTAATCACTGGCAGAACCTCCGCTTGGAAGACACTGCTGTAATCGGGGAGTCTATAAGGTTTGGCTAAATTGAGGGACTCTGAGAAGAATCCCGCACCTACACCGGTATCCATCTTCGATCCGTCGGTGTATATTTCTACCGACGGTCTATCTTTGTCCATCGCGCCCCACCCTACAAGGCTACCATATGTAAGGATCGGTCTTATAATGGCGGTGCACATCCACATTATGATCTCAGGGTTTGGACCCCAGGTCTTACCAAAGAACCTGTTGCAGGAGTAAAAAGCGATCATGGCCTTCTTGGTTCTTTCTTTAATGTTCAATTCAAACCCCAGTTTTACTTTTTGTCAAGAATTACGCCTAGATATTTGGCATGTTCTGAAAGACTAATTCCGGTTCCTTCTATTGATGGTAGGACAAAATCTGGTATTTTCGTTTTGTTAGTAAAAAGTACCAGTTCGGTTTTTTGCGGGTTGACCGAGAGTCCACATTTCCTCGTCCAGCTGCAAACTTTCGACAGAGCCTAGTTAATCTGTTTACCAGTCGACTACGTTAACTAGAGCCGGTTTTATTCCTTACGAAATGTTTAAAATTTTGCGCCAATTAATTTAACAATTTACGGCTGATAATCTTCTCTGCGTCCGGTCAAGGGAGTGTCCGCATAAATGAACATAAAATGTATGGAGTTTTAATCCTAGATCCACGGCCGCGAGAATTCTGTCCGCTTAAGGGAGCTTTCCTCAATAGGAGGTTTAACTGTACTTACTATAACTACATGAATTGAGTTGATACTATAGAATTAAAAAATTAATGTAGGTTTCTTAACTCAAAAGACGTTTTTATTTAAAACAATTATGAAATAAAGTATCTTTATTTAAAAAATTCACGAAAAAGGATAATATGTTAATTAAAGTTAAAATTGATAAATACGATGTGATAAGAGACGCGATCACGGCCACTGCTTAACTTGAACTGCTTTTTCTTTTCTGTGCTGCTGCAACCGGCTGCATCTTGTTTTTATTGTTGTCTCTTTTCTTTATTTTATTTGTAGTTTTTTCATCTTCACATAAATACTTTTTTTTTGAAAAATTCTATTGTGGTTGAGAATGGTTTTTATTAATACCCCGTCAAATGTAGTACACTTTGAAAAATATTTCCAAAAAACAAGCTTCAGAATATTCAACGTCTGTCTAAATCTGGTCCATATTCCACTGTTATAGAAAGAAGTGAAAGTTGTGTTCATACCCAAAGCTGGTAAATGCTCACACGTAAACCCAAAAGATCTCAGACCTATAAGCCTATCATCATTCCTTCTAAAAACCTTTGAACGACTGATCGATATCCACTTAAGATCAAGCATTGATACGAGACTCTTATCTAATGCTCAACATGCTTATTGTAAAGGGAAGTCGGTGGAAACAGCTCTCCACACGTTAGTACGTACCATCGAATATTCCCTCCACCACAAAGAATACACATTGGTTGCTTTATTAGATATAGAGGGTGCTTTTAATAATGTCGATACATCTGCAACTGCGCTGTCACATCTGAAGGTAAACGATTCGCTTGGTGAACTGATTAATCAGATGCTAACTAGTAGGATTATCAATTACAAACTCGGAGGATATCCTGCAAGAAGAGCGGATAGTAGAGGTACCCCGCAAGGTGGTGTCTTGTCCGCCCTCCTTTGGAATTTGTTAGTAAACAAACTGCTAACTTCCCTGGAAGCGGAGAGTTACAGAGTGATTGCGGACGATATTGCCATTGCCGTGTCAGGTAAACATCTTCTTGCCTTGAAGGAACTCTTACAAAATGCTTTAAACAAGCTAATAAATTGGGCAGAGCGGTGCGGATTGGGCGTTAACCCTCAAAAAACCGAACTTGTCCTCTTTTCTAGGAAATATAAAATTCCTAATATAGATCCTCCCACTATTAAAGGTATTTCATTAACATTCCCTGACGAATAAAAATATCTGGGACTTATTTTAGATACAAAGTTAAGCTGGAAACCAAATATAGGAGCAAGAGTCAAAAAGGCCACTGTAGCCCTTTTCTCCTGTAAAAAAACCATTGGAAATAAATGGGGTTGCACTCACTGGCTATACACATCGGTAATTAGACCAATTCTCACTATAGGGTGGCAGTATGGTGGACTGCTTTGGATAAAGCAATTAACCGCTATAAACTAATTAAAGTTCAAAGATCAACTTCTATGTGCATAAGTGGAGCCATTCGTTCTACTCCCTCTGCGGCACTGGACACTTCTTCATCTGACACCCCTCGATATAATTAGTAAACAAACGGCAATCCGTCTTAAAGCCTCTTCACAGTGGACCAATAATAAAATAGGCCACTCAGCTATTCTGAACTCATACAGATCACTTCCAAGTATAATTGACTACTACACCATACCACAATTCCGTTTCGATAAAAAATTTTCAAGTTGCCATACCTTCCAGATCCACATGGGAGGACGTGACATTTTTGGAAGACGAATCGATTCATTTCTATACGGACGGTTCAAAAACCGATGATAGGGTTAGTGGAGACGTGTAAGACTAAATGTACGTCTCTCATTTCGTCTTCCAGACCATTGTAGCGTGTTCCAGGCAGAACTTTTGGCGATAAAGGGAGTTTTATCGTGGCTCAAAGAAAATGTGGTATCGACTTCGGATATCCGTATCTTCTCAGATAGCCAAGCTGCTCTGAAATCTCTGGACTCTGTCTGTACAAACTCTAAAACGGCCATAAACTGCCGCTCATCTCTTACAGAGATGGCACAACAGTTCAATATTCACCTTGGTTGGGTGTCCATAGGGACATTCTGGGGAATTGCAAAGCTGACGAACTCTGACGAGTATTAGCAAATGATTTTTGCAGAAGCTGTATGGATGAGGAGAAGGAAGAATCTATTCCTCATCTTCTTTGTACATGTCCCGCCCTATCTCAAAGACGTAAACTCCATCTTGGGGATTTCTTCTTCGATGATCCAACGGATCTAACAAGCTCGGACATTAAAAATTTCAAGATATAAGATAGGATAGGAATGTGAAGGTGGGGTGAATTCTTTGTCAATGTTTGTTTTTTTTTTTGTTACAGTATATCCATGGACCAACCTGCCGTCCATAGATATTATTTAAAACTAGTACCGCCCAGTGGTCTAAATTCGACCATTCTCTATATACATCAATAAAAAAGATTCTAAACCACTGAACAACGTACATGAATTGTTGTTGTACTGCCCTGCAAAGCACAATGATCATATAATAATTGTTTCTACTCTGGCATCTGGCTGTGTGAGCTAAAAATCGCGTCGTTGTTGTTTTTTTTTGGGTTTTATTTGTGCTTGCTACCACTGCACTGACGTCTATTGGAAGGTTGGAATTGGAATATTGAATTAGCCGCACAAACGAAAAGTGATGGTGGCGGGGTGAGTTTGCAAGCGCGGCCAGGGGATGTAACAGCGAAAAACTATATAATCTATAATTTAACTGCCTTAACAGCAAAATATAAACAAAATAATTAGTTTGGCATAGGGCGATTGCCCATATCTTTGAAAAAATATAATATGTTGATATTATGATATTCAAAAAGGTGCGGGTAGAAATTACTCCTACGGATTAATATAATGATGTACATACATATATCAAAAACACGCCGCTATTATGCGTTTATGAATGGGACTTTAGGTGTAGGTGTTTAGGGTGAAATGAAGACACAAAATGGTATATTTTTTTTTTTTTTGGCAAAATGTATTAAGATTTTTCAATTTGCTAAATTAAGAAATGCCATTTTTATGAAATTGTCCATAACTCTTTCCCTGTTTTGACTCGACCTACGCTAAATTTTCGTTTGTACTCGTACCTCCCTAATAAAACATACTTTACAACAAAAAATGATGTATTACGTGTCTAGGTATAATGTTCAAAAAGAGGATACATTACATAGCTTGAAAATGTTTAATATTACAGTTACAGATCAAAATCGGGACTTTAGTACAAACCAATAATTTTGTCCGATTTTGATCATGCATTTACTGCTACATACATAAAAACTTGTGCAGCGTATGGATAAGAACGCATCTGTCCGAGGAAGAAAAAAACAACTTCACTGCAGTTTTATTTGTTTTTACTTTAATTTTTTGTCAATAGTTTCAATTATTTATGTATGTGTCTCTTTGAATTATTTTCCATTCATAAAACAAAAACCATTATTCAAATTTTACTAGTTTTAATCGTCCATCTAAACTCTGGGTCAGGTGTAACTCTAAAAGTTGGATTTGGAGAAAAAAGTTCCGGGAATCGGTAGATTTTGTTTTTAAAATTCATTGTTCTGATACATTGTATCTAGAGAATAGACAAACATCTACAGAATATTCCTCTACTCCGCATAACAAATAACAGAATCCCCTGATTTGATTTCCATAAAGCTTGACATTTTACTGTACTATCGCTCACTTTTATTTTGTATCAGTTTCATTGAGTAAAAACGCCCTTGTCCCAACATTTACATACAGCCGTTGACAGCTAATTAGAAACGATTTTATTTTTGTTTAACATTTTTCTAAGTTTCTAAATAGTTGGCTTAGCCAAATCAGAGGTTCAAATATAAAAATATTTTGAAAACCATGTGCCCCTATGAAAATTTGAAAAATACTGTTGCAATTTCCAACAAATTTTTCAAATTTTATGATCATTAATAAACAAAAGACGATATTTAGAAAATGAATAAGAACATCCATGTTTTTATTTGAACATAAAATCGTTTCTAATTAGCTGTCAATGGCTGTCAATATAAAAAACATATATAAATATGCAAGGTAGCGGAAGTATTTCAATGTTTGAGAATCTTTTCCACCCCCCCCCCCTCTCTAAATGTTACCAAGATACTTCAACCGAGCACGTGAAATTCCCCATACAAAATGCAGGTGTTTTATATTACAAAATCTTTAAATTTTCAAGCCACGTAATGAGAGCAAGTTCATTCTTAATCTTCCTTCTTTTTTGTTTCATAATCACTTTCTCAGAAAAAAATAAAGTCAAATTGAGTAAATTCAATTTCCATTATTTCTTCTTTAACGCACATTATGTCATTTTAATACGATCACTTTTCGCAATGATTTTTGAAGATAGCTAAAGATAATACTGTGGCAAGCAAAATTCGCTTAAACAATCGTAGGTTGCATTCGCTAGTAATTAAGACGTAAGTTTGTTATTTTGGAATAAGATAAAGAGTAGTATTGGTTCTTATGAATTTAACATGTCATAGTTTCCATGCTATTTTAAAGCAAACCGCAACCCTGAGTGACGATGATGATTACTCTTAAGTCATAACTCTTTTTACTTGCGATATATGTATAAGTACTATATTGCGTGTTATAGATTCGTCAAAATAATCGATATCGAGATAATAATTTTCCTTTACATTACGATGATAGAAAACGCGAAAAAAGTGGGTCCCCCAATTCTATCTGTCTGTCTTTCTGTATGTCTGTCCTTGCCTTTACAGCCTAAACGTCTGGAGGGATTTTCTTCAAAATTGGCACATAGTGGTTTTTGACTAATATGTCCACACGTTTTTTGTTTTAATTTTTTTGTAGGACCAAAAATAACGGTACCTTCCATACAATTTTTCTTTCACCAAAAAGGAAAATAATATTTTTCTCAAAAACGAGTCCGAAGATTTTGTTTCTAAATTCAAAAATAACGGTACCTTCCATGCAAATGTTGGAAAACCGTTCAGAAAAAACCAATTTTCCGAAAAACGGATCCAAGAATTTTGATAAAAAGATATACGTTTACTATTAAACGTATGGTCCATATTTTGATAAAAAATTTTGTACCAATAACGGTTATTGACGTTACCTGTCATAAAACCGATTTTTCTGTTTTGAAATTTCTCGTTAACGGCTACATCATCGTGCTTGTCAATTTCTAGCTACGTTAAAGTTGTTAGCTACGAGATCAATCTTGTGCGATCCAGTCGTGCCCATTTTGTTGTTGTGTCCCAGGCCCTCGTGCGTCTTGCTACTATACTGAATAGATCTTTCATGAAGAACAGCCAATTTTATCCTAATTTTTATTAAAATCTATCGAAATTTGGACTCGTACAGCAACATCGTCGCTAAATTTAATTTGATTCGAACTCTCCGTTACCATTTCTTGTTAAATAATTTATTTATTATTATTTTTTTACAATATTATAAATATACGTGTGCAAAAAAAAAACACAGTTAATATATTTCTTTTTTAAGTTGGACGATGATGGAGGAGGGCGTATCGCTGAACCTTCCGAAGAAGAATATGACGCCTTAAATGACCTAACATTCGGGTCAGCCATTAATGGTGACTGGGAAGAGGTTCACGAGAATCTAGTTCGTATGGATGATGTTAAAGATGTGCCGAACAACAGCAATAGCAATACAAGTAAAGCATCATCCAAACTGAACAAAAATGAGGAGGATTCCGATCTGGAAATCAATCTGTCTGGCATGAGGTTGGATGATGTCGACATTGCATTCGATGATAGCGATGCCGGCATTAATCTTGATCCTCTTGTTTGGGCTAATCCCGTTGTAGCTTCTCGAACTGCGCAATCAACATCTAATATAATGGGCAATAGCAACGACGAAAGGCACGCCTTGTTATATTCTAACCCTAAGGCGTTTCTTCGAGAACACTTCCCAACACCGTTCAATAGCGCCAACAGTGGTCAACAACCATCGGGCGTTAAATCGAACCAACATCAACAACAGCAACTTCAACAACAACAACAAATAGCAGTGCAACAACAACAGCAACAAAAACAACACGGTAATCGGCCTCCCCAATTCGGAGGGCAGTCAAATTCTGCTTCAATTACCCCAAAAATCTGCACTCTGGAAGACATCGAGCGGAGTATCATTACTCAGCAGCAGCAACAGAAGCAACACAAACAGCTTCAGCAACATCAAAGGCAAGCTGTTCATGCCAGCCAAATGATTGCTTCGACTCCAAAGCCCAAGACACCAACGATTCCTCACACTCAACCATCACAGCAACAACATCAACCACCACCCCCGCAGCAACACCTAGCAAACCATCACCCTCTTCAGCAGCAACAACAACAACATCATCATCAACAGCAACAACAACAGCAGCAGCAATTCAAGTTTCCGTTTCCCAACGCAACAGGCCCACCACCAGGCTTCAATAGTCCTCGGCCCAATTTCAACAACCTGCCACCCCAACATCCACTTAATAACCTCATCCATCAGGCTGGTCCACCAAACCACCACAGAGGTCAGCTGCCACCAGGTTTTCCGGCAGTTCCACTATTTCCCCCAGGAATACCAGGTCCGCATCAGCTTCCAAACTATCCACCGCGTCCTATGCCGAATTTGCCCGTCGCTCTCAACAATTTTGCAATGCATCCCAACTTCAATGCGATGCGCCCAGGTGCCCCTCCCATGGTGCCGCCTAGAATGCCTCCACATCCGAGTATGATGAATCCAACCGTGGGATCAGCTTCTGCTTATAACATGTTCAATCAGCGCCTGGTGCAAGAGATCCAGCAGAACCATCCAATGCTCTCAAATGTACGGCACAGTTTTACGTCGCCTAACAATAGCATAAGCATTAATCCGCATCAGCAGTTGCAACAACAACAGCACCAACAGCAAATGCAACAGCACAACCGCCTCGAACGGAAACACAGCAGCAACAGCACCAGCAGTAATAGTCATCACCAGAACAATGGAGGTGGAGGATTGCGTTCGAATGGCAACCTACCTGATGAATATGACGAATATGCCAACCTGATGAGTACCCGGGATAAGCATTGGTTGATCAGCATTCAATTGACGCAGCTCAACACCGACACACCATACATAGATGATTACTATTACACGGTGTTTAGGCAGCGCAAAGCGGAGTTAAGTGGTGATTCTGGCCAGAGCAAGACCCACAAGGACAACCAATTGAATCATCCTCTCACTCAGCCGAAAGGTCATGCACAGCTTATACTGGTGTCATTGGGAAACAAAAACGGTACGAATAATCGTAACGGACAAAATAATCGTGAGCGCAGGAACTCGGAGACCAAGAACGACCAGGAACAGCAGCGCAAATATGTTTTTACTCCTCTAAAGTTCGAGAACTCGCTGGGAAAACTGCAATACGGCAGTGTCACAGCCCCTAGAAAGATTATCGACATGGATATTATGGGGCCCGAGGGTAGCCCACAATTGAGTACGAATATTGAGCTTTCGGCTCAGAGGAAGTCGCGACACGTTTTGCTGCATATTGAGACCCTATACAGAATTGTTCTGAAACTGGAGGATCTTGATAATCCAGCTGCCATTGCAACTATCATCATGAAGGTAAGTTTCGCTGTGACAACTTGTCTTTAACTTTCTAATTCTTTAATTATTGAAATACAGAAAAAAAAGGAGAGCGAACGCCTTGCACTCCTAGAACAAATGGAGAACGCTAACAAAGTGTCAACTGGCGATGAAAAATCAGCCGACACCACTGCAGCCGCAATAAATCCAGCTATGAGAAATAAATTTTCATACGAGTTGGAACCAAAAGAAGTACTTTTGGGACGATTATTTGCTGGTCTAGCTCTGGACAAAGTTGTTGCCATGATGAGTGTTCGCAAGGGAAAGGTAGAAATAGCAAGGGTTTTTTTTATCGAACTAGAAAATATAAATTTTGTTTTGATCTCGATCTCGTTTAAGGCACTGGTGCGTCGTTTAATGAAACACATTGAGGATAATCCTATTCGATGGACTGTATGGATGGGCGTTTTTGCTTCGCTGCAGAATGTTCTTAAGAAAGATCGTGAAGATACCGAAGGTGTTCTTTATGCTCTTTATCCAGAATTTAAGGAGCAAATTCGATCGGCTGATTTTGAGACTGTTATAAAACTGTCAAATGTCATGCCAATGAGTGAAAAGAAATCGAATAGCTTATTTTCCAGCAAGGTGAGTTAATTTAATGGACCCTGATTGAAGGTTAAACGGGGGTGCCTAAGGACAGGTGAAATTTTTTAGAAACGCTTTTATTTCAAATCGTCAGTTGAAAATAACATGGTTCCATGTGAATGTTAAACAAAATAGGTACTATTCAAAATGGATTTTTGTTTATTATTCAAAATGAAATGAATCAATTGGGATTCATAATGCTAATTTATCAATGGATTGATATTTGATAACCGTAATAAAGCTGTAATGGATAGAATACAAAGCAGAGCTTTGAAAAATATAGTCGAAAGAAAAATAACGGAAGCATTTGCATCTCTTTTGCACCATCGCAATGTTTTATGTCTTTCATTATTTTACCGTTTCTTTTATAAATATTGTTTAAAAAAAACAGCCAGTTGCATTCCAAAAACAATTCAACCGTAGTACTCGTACTTCTAGGAATGCCCATCAGTTTACCATTGAGCCCAACTGCGGATATACTGTTGAGTACAAGGGTGGAATCGGCTAAGCTGATTTGATTATCAATTTTTGTTTATTGTCGTTTTTAAGATAGCTGTCCCTATCAATTCTAAAGACAAAGATATAGAGAGCAATAGTCAAAACGACAATCAAAAATTTGTTAATCAGCTATCAGCTTAGCCGATCCCAACCCAGATATTTTTTCTTGAGTCCAACTACACGAATGTGTAATGCTTTACCCGGCTCCATTTTTGCCTCCTATTGTGATATTTAAAGTTCTTAAACCAATATGTATCGGTTTTTCCTTTTAAATCCTTTTCAACTTTCCAAAACGCTTGTACTGTGTTAAAACATTATAACCCCTTTGTTGCGCGCAAAATATAAAACAAAAAAGTACTAATTCTATGAACTTCAAGGCTCCTTTTTTTTGACATCCACAACCTTTGGGACTATGTTGTGCATAAATTATCAATCTGATTGCATTTCACGTTCGGAAATTGTTAGCACAAACACCCTCAATGTTGTTTCATACCAATTCTGCTCCATAGTGTTTTCTGTTCAAAATATTGGACTTACATACAAACAGCAATATAATTTTTTACTTGCGATATACGTAGTATAGGGCAAGTTTAGGATTCGTGCAAAAAAAAAAATTCGAGACAATAATTTTTCCTAACACTACGATTATAGAGAACGCAAAAAAGTAGGTCTCGCAATTCTGTCTGTCTGTCCGTCTGTGTTTGTCCCCCTTCACACAGGGAAACCAGTTGCTGGAAATTTTTTTGACATTTTCCTTTAATTGCCTTGTACCTTTCATACGAAGAAACAAAATTTGTCTGAGATTTTTGTTTGTTTCCTTATAGTCTATTGGTTGAACGCAAATTACGGACAGTGTGAGAAGGAATATGATAAAAATCTCTTCAAATCGTTGGACGAGAAGATTTTTTTTTTCATCCCTTTACTTTTTGCCCTTCTCGACAACGAACTCCCAGTTGCTGACAACTCAGTTTCCTTGTGTAAAAGGAGACTTATGAGCGTTGTTTTTTTTTCGGACAAATGCTGACGTTTGATGCATATCGTGCTTGTAATCAACAACATACATATATCCATTTAGGACAATGACTGGGAAAAATGAACGAAAAAATTTGTTTAGAGAGGAGAGAAAAACCCAGAGTCGATTAAGAAAAGTCATATATGGTTTGAAAGGGCATTAGTTGTAGATAACAAATATGGAATTATTAAAAAAGTTATCCCCGGGACTGGCTATGACAATTTCTAATAAAAATGATTTAGTGACCAATTTGGAATTATTAATTGTGATTGGAAGTGATTAAAAATAATCAATTTCTATTTTTTTTTTTAAACAAAGTGTTTCTTCATGTAAAAAAAGTAAATACAGGCGACGCTTTGGTAAAGCGCTTTGGTAAATTTTTAAATTCACCTTTTGGTTTTAGTTCCTAAAAGAGGGATCTATTGCGAAAAAACAGCAGGGACATAATAATTCAGGAAAAGGGTAATTTAAACCACTTTTCTAATTACTTCATTAAATACACTTGTTTTTTGTGCCACTTGAATAGAAACAGTGTGCGTTTTGTCTCTATAGATTACGGTAAGAAGAAAAAATATTGTTCTAATAATAGAAGTGTAGATTAAAAATAATAATTGTTTTATCAAAGAAAAGTTGGGACGCGGAAAACCATTAAACCCTGGAGAGAAAGCCAAAATAGAAGTACACGCGGAAATCAAGCTTTTTCTACGCACAATTGCCAGAAAATATGTAGAAGTGTGAAAATTGTTTGGTCGAACCTTATAAATAAAGAAAACTCTGGAAAAATGTGTAACCCGGGGCTTAGACAAGTGAGTAGAACTAGTAGCGTATATGTGTGTTAGTGTATCTGAACATGAGAGAGAGTCAACTAGCAGGGCAAATAGTAAAGGGTCCGCCATCTCACGTTTATTTTTCAACTAGTGCTTATTTCGTGAATGGTAACACTTAGCTCATATCTGATTTGACAGATAATTAGTTTTATCCTTCCGCTGAACGAATATGTTTGTGTATACGCTTGAACAACGCTGGGAAATATTGCGACATTACTTTGCCGATTTTACCAAAAAAATCATCTTTTTAGATGAAGCATTTGGGGCACAGAAAACCCGCACGTATACATTGAAAAGCCGATACACCCAAAACGAGTCACTGTTTGGTGCGGATTTTGGTCCAGAGGCATAATTGGGCCATTTTTCTTCAACTGAGCAAGGAGTGGCCGTTACAGTCAACGGCGATCGTTATCGGGCCATGTTGAACGAATTTTTGTTCACAAAAATTGAAGAGGAGGATATTGGCAACATTTGGTTTCAACAGGACGGCGCTACGTGCCACACAGTCGAAGCTACACTAGATGTTGATGCATTAAAAAAAAAAAAAGTTATTTGGCGGACGGAATAGTTTTGCCTGCTAGTAGCCTGCCAGTTATCCTACTAGTGTAGTGTATTGTTTTCATTTATTTGTTTTGTTTCCATAGTTTCCATAATTTGTATACACAATATAATAGATTTTTGCAGGAAGAATATGACGTGGAAGCAAGAGTGGACAAAAGTGGTATTTTCTGACGAAAAAATTCAATTCAGATGGCCCGGACGGATATAATTACTATTTTCATGTCATGAGGAAGGAACCCAGGGGTGGAATCGGCTAAGGTGATAGGTGATTATCAATGGTGGTGATCGTCGTTTTGAAGATAGCTGTCTCTATCACATCTTAAGGAAAAAATAGAGACAGCAATCGTCAAAACGACGATCACCACCAATGATAATCACCTATCACCTTAGCCGATTTCACCCCAGGTTTCTGGAGCACCACCATAGCCGAGAAAGTGGTGTAATGGCGTCGGGTGCGATTTTCTGGTTTGGAACAATTGATCTGGACTTTCCCACATTTAAAATGACGGCTTACTCCTACAAGGAAATATTGCAAGAAGATTTCCCTAAGTTTACCGATGTCTTTGGACCAATACCTTGTTTTTCAACAAGAAAACGTGCCAATCCTCAACGCAAGGATCATTAACAGTTGGATATCCGAGAAAAATGTAACCTTACTTCAATAGCCACCGTATTCTCCGGATCTTAATATTATTGAAAACGTATGGGGATGGATGGTTCGTAAAGTTTACGATTCTGACCGACAATATGAGGACAAAGGATCATTTACTACTGCAATCAAAGAAGCATGAAGTGCAATTTCTTTAAATTATATAAATAACTGCATGATTCAGTCTCCCACTGGGGTTTTCAAGTTATTTCAAATCAGGATGGTAGCAAAAATATTAAAATATGATTACAAATAGAAAACTTCCCAATTTTGCTGCACTTTTTCAATTTGTTTTCTTATTTAAGAGAATGTTTCTATTCAAGTGGCGCAAAAAAAAAAACAGTGTTTTAAATGAAGTAATTAGGAAAGTCATAAAAAATAACCTAATGGTATTTTCCTGGATTATTCTGTCCATGCAGTTTTATTCGCAATAGAACCCTCTTTTAGGAAATAAAACCAAAAGGTGAATTTATAAATTTACCAAAGCGCTACACCCTCAGATAGTAAACAAAAAGTTTGTTTCTATTCAAGTGGAGTGGTGTGTATGTACATAACACATACACATACAAAAAACTGAATGTGATTGTGGATATGTTCGGGCTCATTCAAATTCAAGTAGTTATTCGCAGTGACATGACATCTTGCATTTGCCTGGGTCTATTTTTCAGTTTTGTTGTCATTTTCTCTCATTCTCATTTTTTTTTTGGTCGCTATAAGCGGCGGTAGCAAAGTATTTTTTGTTAAAAATACGTCGTTATATCAAACGAGTCGTTATAGGCGGCGACGTTGTATCCGACGATGTACTAGTACAAATTGTATGAAAACCAACCAAATGATGAAAATGTGGTCGTTAAAAGCGACTGGTCGTTATAAGCAACGTCGTTATAGGTGGCATCGACTGTAGTAGCATATTTTCATATTGTGGATGATCCATGCTATTAAATAGGTCAGCTACAAGTCACTAAAGTCTGCAGCCATAAATAAGATGATGCTGCCTTCGTTTCCAAAATGACGGTTGTCACACATTTTAGTACACAAAAAATTAATTATGAAAATAATGAATGAAAAATCTAAAATCATAAAAATTCGAATCAGTGTCCGTTCTAAAAAGTAAGTTGTAGTCGCTGTGTGAGTTTGCATTTACCACTATATATAAATCAATGCATCTGTCTTTATTTCGCACCGCATACCGCTTTTTTATCACAAGAAACTCGATGTTCTTAAAGGTGCTACTTTGTGTAATCGTTGCGTTGGCCGCTATGGCCAACGTCGAAAGACAATGTTACCAAAGACAAAATATCAAAAAAAAAAAATAACAAAAACGGATAACAGTTGGAGGAAAAAGTATACGTGAGAACTAGATACAACTTAAATTATTCGCATACTGTCATGATAATCAATAGTTGAGACCTTCTTTTTCTTTACTGCATAATGTTGCTGTTAAGTTCCGAAATAAAAACGAAAACGGTAAAATTAAGAATTTTCCAACGACAGTGGTAAAAGTCCGGAATGGTTTTTCTTTTTGCATTGATTTCTTAGACAAGAGTACCTACTATTCATGTATTGCAACCCCAAATTCCAAAAGAAAATATAACGTCTGCCACGCTTGTAAATTTTTTTTTTTTTCAAAACTTTTGTTGTGAAACTTTGCCTTTTTATTATTTTTTTTCAAAACTTTGTTTTCGAAGCTTTGTGTTTCGAAACTTTGTCTATGAAACTTTTTTGAACTTCCATGTGTCCAGTAGATATGAAGGTATGTTATTTTTTTCGACACAGTTTTTTCTGTATGGCACTTACCAACTTTGTATACATAAAAAAAACACCTTGCTATAAAAAATAAATAAATTGCCGTAGCTTATCTCGGGGAAAACCATTTCATATTTGCTATCAACAAACAAAGCCCTTTCAATCCATGTATGATTTTTTTTTAATCGACGCTGGGTTTGTTTTGGGCATTCTCCTTTAGAGAATAAAATCAATAAAGCAGCTGTTTATACCCAGTCAGCGGCGTACCTTATAAGAAAGGGTTCAATGGGGCCCAATGCTGTTGCTCATCAATGGTTCAATAATTTTTCCAATAAAATTTACCTAGTAGTTATACATAATAAATTGATTTTAATTTTATCAATTATGCATTTTAATACAATGATATAAGTTAAGGGCCTTGGACCGTCCTTGACCGTTTCATGTAATTCAATTGGTGTCGCAACACTACAATGTTTTGTTAAACTACAGAGGCGGCGCTAGACCAAAATGAGGCGTGTGCGAGATTAAATTTGCGGAACACCTGAGTGAAGCTTTGACAGTTGGATAAAAGAAAAAAAATTGTGTACAGTTTCAATTTGTGCGCATTCCTCAATTATTTTCTGTTTGTTCTTTGCGTAGCGTGCATTAAATTAACTTGAAAAATACAAAAAAAAAAATGAAACAATGGGTTCTTTCCTTAATGAATTTACACACCAGAGATTAATTTTGTGCTAGGCATTTGATGCATTGAGGTTTCAAACGTCAATCGTTCACAACGCATTCACAAGTGTGTACCAGTGACAAATGTCAAACGTTCACTTTTTCCACTGGCGAATTTGCACTTCACGAAGGAGTATGTACTAGGCTTTATACCTTATTTTTTAAAGTCATCTTCATGTCTTTTCTCATAATAAAGCCTAGTAAGCTTCAGATATGAAACGAAAAATGCCATACAAAAATGACATGATGAAATCATAAACGAAAAATTTCGTTATGCTTTTCGTTCTGTTGACTGTGGTACGCCCTTCAACCAGCGAAATTGATGATTATACCTAGGGTGACCACCTTTCCCAAAGCCGATTTCGGTACTCAAGAATATATATATTTTTTTTTTAATCTTAGGGGCTTATTGCGAGAGTCTATTTAAAAGTCGAATAAACTTAAAGTCTACTATGGATATTTCAAAAATCTATTCGTTAATATTTTTCTGTCAGATTACTATGGAATTATATGCATTTTTCTATTTGATAGAAATAGATTTTTTCGGAGTAGACTCTCCCGATAAGGCCCTTATTTTAATTTATTTAAATATTATAAGATATCTTTGCAATAGGAACATTACTTAAAGATTATATGAATATTTTATAAATACAATTAAATATAAATTATGAATGTTTGAATGTTCAACAACCCCTTGAGTGGGCTACCACCATTTTATCTCAATTTACTTTTTAAATTTCGGTACACGAATCGGATTTCGGTATATTTGTGTTAACCGAGACTTTTCTCCGGTACACGGTACACAGTCTTAAATTTCGGTACTGTACCGGTCATTTCGGTACAGGTGGTCACCACCTTAATTATACCTGATTGTTTTGACAAGTCTCCACTCTCTTTTCGAACAGAATTAATTGCTCGGACTATTAATTGTGTGCCCGTATGACAGCATGGCTATTTGTTGATTCTTTGTTGAAATTTGTTTTATTTATTTGCAATTTGTTAAACTCACCATGAAAATTTTTCTGCTGCGTTTTCGGCATTTCGTTGTCTTTTTGAAGACCACATGAAAACTTCGTTTCGCATCAGCAGCGAACTAGGCTTAAATCAATGCGTACAAAATTCGAGGGAGATTCATCATACTGGTTACATCCATTAATAATAATTAACAATTACAAACAGACAGGTTTTTTAGCTGATTTTTAAAATTATGTGTAATACAACCCATTAAATACTTTCCACAATAAAATTAACTACATTAACACATACAACAACTTGGACCGGCCAATACACACCACACTTGATTCATCCACTCACATGTGATGAGTATCATAAAATCATTCGATTTTTGTCTGTGTGTGCCGCCAAACCAAATCATGAATTTTAAAGTTGCATTTATATAATTTAAGGCCGTTAAAGGGCGTTAAAAGTGCGTTAAATTTGATTCCATGGCTAAATTTTGACATTACTGAGGTGAATACAGTCGTCAAAATTTTACCTGCTGAGGAGCTGGTTTGAATTTTAACTAGTGGATAAATTTTGACGTTTTTATTAAGCTTCTTGCACATTACTTACACCATCGACCTATTATACCTGGACTGCAAGGACCCAACATCACGATGGTTCCCTTTGTGGCGGCACACACCCTTACCGATCGCTCTGTTAATTACGCGTCACTTCTTACGCGCTGCTAATAAGGTGCAACGAAATACCCGAGACATGAGCATACTTCCTTTTCTCGATCTTCTATCATTCTCTTTCTTTTTCCGGTTGTTAGTTTTTGACACAACGTGGTTCTGTGGTGTGGCTCGAGGTTTAGTTTAGTCTAATTAACTTGAAATTTTAAATTTATAACTTTAGTTTAATCTAATTAACTTGAAATCTATTAAATTTATAACTATAGTTTAATTAAGTTGAAATGAAACTTGAGAAATAGTTTTTATCCACTCGAAGTTGACGTTTTCAACTTTAGATTTTAGTGAGTCAACTTGGGAGTTGTCATCATTTCTGTTTATTCATTCATGATATTTAGTTGTGTAAACTTTTCGCTTTTGACTTCGAAAGGAAAAAATCTTAAAATAAATAATAATCAAATAAAAATAGAGCTCTGGTTTGATTGAAATAATAAAACAGAAAATATTTCATGGAAATTACCTACTTCTGAGAGAATTGGGCGTCATCTTTTTGGAGCAGCGAAGATGATGCAGAGAAAGAAAATTCACAAGACAATTATGTTTTTTTTTTTTTTTAATTAATAAAGGATTCATTGCCTTTTGACGAAAGACATTACGGAAAATATCGGTTTAAAAAAACAAAAACTGGTTCTCGTTCGATCACCGAAATCAAGAATCTTTGGGCGCGGTTAGTTCTTAGATGGGGGACCGCATGAGCATTAAGTTTTTTGTCTTGGTATTCTTTTGACTCCGCGCTTCAGATGGAATGAAAAATCCATTCCAATTATTCGGAACAAATAAAAAATCGACAATGGTTTACCCCGAGTATTTTATTGAATAAGGAAACACAACATTCTTATTCCAAATATTTTGAATATCTAAAATGAATAAAGAAACATATTCACACTCAAATGCAAAATTATTTGAATGCAAACCAAAAGTTGAAAATGACGTCTTGTGTGTCATGCTTAACAAATGAGAATGACGATCGACTAGCAGTCCAAGTATACTAGGTTCATGACTGCCACTATCAAAATGCAATTTCCGCGTTCAAGATCGTATCCAAAGCGATTTGGATAGATTTGTGTTGTAATTTCTTCTGAAAAAAGCTATTGCAACAACAAATCAAGGTATCCACCGTTTCGGACAGGTTCCTTAATGCAAGGAACGTCGATGGGAAATGTATGTTTTAAAAAATTCCATTCAATTTTATTCACCCTTATAAAAACGGATCAAATTTAACTGGGATCAAATTTAACCAAAATTTTAACGCAATTGACACACGGCCTAAAACATACGACTGGAATAAAAATATTTTCGCTTGGAAAGAGTCAAAGTCGGTCTCTTCTTTTTGCTCCCGGCTTAAAATAATAAGTATATCTTTACATTATGCATAACACAAAGCTTAAAAGTGAAGAAAAGTATAACCAGGTTTCGACCCAACTCAACCCAGTCGGCGGAATCGAGTCGAATCAAGCTAATTTCAATTAGTTTTTTGTTTGATTGTTATGACATGGTTTGCCGGAATTTATTATTTCAATACGCGGAGACATTTAAATGTAGGACGCGCGGGGCCGTGTTCGGTGGCATACTCCGCACACCCCTTCCGCCTCCTCTGTTAAACTATTACTACGCAAATGTGCTCATAAGACTGAATACAAGCTTTCCCAAAAATTAGTTTGTTAAAGTTTTGTAGCTAAAACAAAACTTTTGAAAAAAAAAAAGTTTTTTTTTATTTTATAAAAAGGTTAATTTCGAGAGGTGTCCAAGACTTTTGGGGAAAGATTAATATTCCATCAAATAGTACATACAGAAAACTACAAGATGGCATCATTAGTTTAATTTTTCCTGGACCCTTCATATATTAACTAATTATTAAATAATATTAAATTTTATTTGAAACGCAAAAGAAATCAGACAACGCCATGTTTGTTTCGTTTTTGGTTTGCTAATAAAATTAAAAAGTAAACAACAAAATTCGGCTACTAGTACGTTGCCATTTTTGTTAGGTATATTTTTTTTTTTACTTACAGTTCTTTTCTTATTTCAGTTCGGAATTTCTTCTCTAGTCTGCCTTATTCTGCAAGCTGAACTCATCTATGTTTTAGATCAAGATTCAACACTCAATAATGAAAATCGAGATTCTTGGAGGTTATTCCTTGACTCGGTAGCAACATCTTTAAATCGAACAATTCAAAATCAAACGGTTTGCGCCGCCATTGAATCCGATTCAATACAACCAATGATGAATCATTTTGCTCGATTCAAAGATCTTCAATTAGATTCTCTATTAGCATTAATATCTCAAGCTAAAGAGCAAATTAATTAATAAAATATATAAACAAATATAATATTAGCTGTGTTTTTTTAATACTCATTAATTACTCACTTTTTTTATTTTAAACGCAAAGCAAAAACAAATCAGATTACTTAGTGTTTGTTTTATTTTGTTTTTGTTTTGCTTATTCAAATTAAAAGTGAGTAATTAATGAGTATTAAAAAAACTCGGCTATTATAAAAATTTTTAAAAGTTAATATTTAATTCAATTGCAAACACAAACAAAAACAAACAAATGTTTACTTTAATTGTTTTAATAGTTTCTTTGAAGTATAATAATATGCAGAGAAAAATGTATCAAAAAGAAACATGTGTAATCATAACAAAATAATATAATTTTTTTTTTACTTTTTTTCTTTCCTTTGCTTTATTATATTTTGTTTTGGTTTAGTTAAGTTTTGATTTTATTTCCCACTCTTTAGTTAGTGTTTTTGTAAATATTTGTACAAGCAAAAACTTTAGTTTAAAAATAATAATAAAAAAAAAAAAATTTATATTCAGTGCATAAGAACAACATTAACACATTTTCACATGAATTATATTTGAAACACAAATTTGAAAATGTACCAAAAGAAACAAAAACTAACTAACTAACCTACAAAGGACACTATGAATAATTGTGCAAGAAAATATTTTATGTTATTTAATTTAAATTAATAAACTAACTCATAACCTCCCTCTGCTGCATGTCCTTTGTAAGACTTGCTTTTTTATTCATTATGAAAAATATGTTCACCTTGTATGTAATTTATGCATACCTACATTTTTTAGTGTCTACGTATATTCATTCAATATACAAACATAAACATACATAATAATGTAGATGTCACCATAAATTAATTAAATATTTAATGTTAATTCTACCTGTTTCTTTTTTAAAAAATATATATATTTTTTTGTTTCTCTTCTCCTTATACAATGTGATACTTCAATTCGAAAGATAAAAGTAAAATTTATTGTCTCACTATTCAACAATTTTGTTTTGTGCGTTTAAAAATAAAATAAATAAATAAATTTATTATATAATAATTGGCCGACGGGTTTATTAGATAAATTACTCGATATCGGTATAGGTAGTTGTATATGTTAAGTATTCACGGCGTTGTTTATTTTTTTTTTTACAATTATTTATTAGCTTAAACATAGAATTTAAACTAAAAAGAATGTTAATGATGACATTTAAAAAATAAATCAATTTTGTAGACGCGACATAGAAACGCGAGCAATCATTCTGAAGACTTTTGTAAAAATCCCCCTTAAGTAGGCTTTCAAAAGTTTAGTAGTAATAAAAAAAAAGCTTTGGGATTTTTTAAATGGTTCTTCAAATATTTAAGAACAAATTTCATTTAAATAATATATTTATATATAAAAATAATTTCAAAATTAACGATGTGTAGTTGTTGGAATAACATCAAACATAGTTTTGTTTTATGAAGAAAAAAACCTTTTTTTTTTTGTTTAGATGGCAGTCCTCGATACCAAAAAAAAATGGAAATCTATAAAATAAAAAAAAAACAAATACGAAAAAAAAAATACAAACAAAAATAAATATAAATCATGATTAAGTTAATAATTTTTAATTTTATAATATACATATATGTATGTATTTATATTTTTTGTTGTCTTCTTATATAATAAATAATTTAATGAAAATATAATTTATCAACAACAACAAAAAAAATTAAAAAATCAAATGTGAAGTCATTTAAAGGTAATTAAAACAAAAAATACATTATAATTTTCTTTTGTGATTTATATATTTTTTTATATATACTTATATAATCATAGAACACACTTATTAATAAAAAAAAACTTATATTTAAATAAAAAAAAAAATATTAAAATTATAAAACGTGCGAGGGGATGAATATTTGTTTAAAAAATCCTAAATCGTTTCGGGGCATATAATTCACTTTAAAAGAAATCTAAAAAAAAAAGAAACACATGCAAACGTCTATATACAAAAAATGTTTATCAATATTTATTAAAAAAAAAAAGAAAAAACAAATATTTTCTATGTCAAATGCACTGGTAATTTTAATTCTTACAAGAAAATTTATATACCGTATAAAATAAAATATTAATAAACTTTGAGGACTGCCCCTCCCTAAATATACTAATTTGCAATTAGAACCATATTTATTGCATTATGACGTAAAATAAAAAAACATAAACAAATTCGTGTTTTTGTTTTATAATTTATAGTAAATAAAAAAAAATAAAAATTATAAAATTAAACTGTGTAATAATAAAAACAAATCTAAACATAAAATAAAAAAAAACCTTACAAAAAAAAATATTTAAAAAGATCATTAATTAGTTAAATGCAAAAAATATCGCCGGAAATATATTTTGAAAGAAAACGATATTTAACACAAATTATAAAAAAAAGAAATAATTCTATGCTTTTCTATTAAAAACAAATAGTTAAAAAAAAAAAATAGTTATATTTTATTGGTTTAACAACAAAAAACAAAAACGCAATGAAATTATTATAAAATAATAAAAAAAAATACTTCTTTAAAAAACAAAAAATACACATACAAAACACCGCCCCACAAACAAAACAAACGAGAATTAAAATCAATATAAGAGTTTGATTCGATGTCTAACGAAAACAAACAAAAAATTAAACTATATAGAACAAAATAAAGATTCATTTAATGATTACAGAACAAACAAATAATTTGTCAATATACAAGAGATAAATAAAAGGTAAAAATTATAACAACTAACAAACAAAAAAAATAATTTAAAAAAAGAAGAACGGAAGGATATGTTATATATAAATAAATATATAATAATTTTCTTTTTTTTTACATAGACAGAATATTGAAAATATATACAAATGAAGAACAGCAATTAATTGTGTATTATTTATATCAGAGTTTGACAGTTAAGCTAGAACTATAATAGCTACACGTTCACTGGAGCTATTAGGCATCTTTAGGAAATTAAGATTTCAGGGTTCCTTAGCAACATTTTTCCGTCAAAACAGATTTTGGATTCGCTTGTTCACTTCTTCAAAAAAATGTAAGGCCAAATTCCTAAACGCAACATTTGCAAAGCAAAATACATGAAAAGCATATGTAAAAAGCAAGTTGAAATGTTAAAAGCATGTTTGCATAGCATGTATATGACGTTTCGGAACGGACATTTGCGTTGTTTGTTGATTTTTGCTGGAATGAATTATGGACCCCCAAACAAAAATTATTTTAATAAAGATTTTACTGAGTTGATGTTGCTTTGTTCCATATCTACACTTCATGAAACAAACAAGTCTTAGTAGGTACTCCCATCTTATTGCACCTACAGTTTCCCCATTCCTTTGTTTTATATGTTAGAAGAAGGGTGCTCCATTTACGAAGCATTTCTTCTTTTATAAAAGAAAATTGTTTTCAGTTTTCCATACTTTTAAAATTATTCATAAAATAGTTATTTCTTGTCTTTTAGTAAATATAAATTACTTTTCTTCAAAAACTAAATAAATTAAGTGTAGCAAAATTCCACCCACAACTTACAACTTAAATGCAAATGAAGTGCGCAAGATATTTTTTACATTTGCTCAAATGCTTTTACATTTGCGCAAGTAAAAAAGTCGACTGCGTTTTGGAACAATCTGCTTTGCAGGTTTAAAATTAGTCATAAAATAGTTATTTTTTGTCTTTCAGTACATAATAAATTATTTTTCTTCAAAAAACAAATAAATTAAGTGTAGCAAAATTCCAGACACAACTTACGCCAAACAAATTCAAATGCAAATGAAGTGCACAAGATTTTTTTTACATTTGCTCAAATGCTTTTACATTTGCGCAAGTAAAAAAGTCGACTGCGTTTTGGGACAATCTGCTTGGCAGGGATTTTAATGTTTGCATTTAGGAACTATTTGCTTAACATAATTTGCGCAAGTTTTACGTTTAGGAATTTGCCCTCTGCTTTGCAGGGATTTTAATGGTTGCATTTAGGAACTATTTGCTTAGCATAATTTGCGCAAGTTTTGCGTTTAGGAATTTGCCCTAAGTTTTATTTAGCGAGGTGAAATAAAATAAAGTGAAATAAACTAAACAGACGTGGAATTCTCTTATCCGACAAAAATTATTTCATTATTTATTTCTTGTATGTATGCACAATATCGGACAAAGCATTTGCAACTAGAAGTGAAACAAAGCAAATTCTTCAAATTGATATAAGTTTTACTCAAAAATCAAAATGCTTTCATTAACTTATAGTAATCTTACATAAGAGGGGTTCTCAAAACCCAATTTTTTTAGACGGGGCCGAATAACGTGTTCAGTGAACGAGTGAGGAACTTTTACACGATATCGAACTACTATCATATTGGTATGATCTGATCATGGACCTAGAAAAAAACAGACCTAAAAAAAACATCAAGTGAGGCATTATTTCGTCGAAAAAGGCATTACTTTTTTCCAAATGAGGCATGATTTTGCCTAAACGGGTTGGCAACGCTGCCTCCAACCAAACAAGGATGAAGAAATATTAAAAAATCATGACATGGCCGCCACAATCACCAGATATTAACCCTATGGAGCTGTTGTAGGAGGAGCTGGATAGAAGGGTGCGGGATCAATGCCCATCATCGGAATCTGCGTAATGGAATGCACTCCTTGTAATAATGTAAGGCTGAACACAGCCCAAGATTCAGCATTACAAATATCACAACTGAATGCACTCATGTAAACATTAACTACTTTGAATATACATCCGGCATCTATGTTAGCCATATTGAATAGTGACCTATCTTAGTGCGCAATTGTCTTTGCTCTTGTATCTAATTATTAATTTCTTGTGTTATTAAATAAAGCTCATTAAATATATAAACTGATAATTGTTTCATTTATAATAATTAACCATAATTATTACATGGTGTTAGAAGTGCGATATACGAACGGAGCTCTCCAATTATACCGGGTATCATCACAGACATTTTTTTTTTTCGGAAAAAGCAAACAATTTGGAAAACACGCGCAAGCAAGTAACTTGGCTCGAGCACGTAATACGGAAAAGCATCAACAGATATCTTGTTTAGGACACAAAACAAAGTAAATCGGACAACAAAAACAAAACAACAACAGCAGAATGGCAATGGGAACGGACGAAAGAATGACGCCGCCGCTCGATGCATCCAACTTGGCGACACATTGGCCGGCATGGAGACGCCATTTTCTCATTTATATGGCAGGAAAACAGCTGCTAGACAAACCAGATCATGTTAATATTGCTCAATTTCTTATGATCGGAGATAAGCACGCCATCGATATTTATAGGTACGATGTACCCAAATGATGGTACTATTGAAGCACTTTTGAGTAATCCTGCTGCAGCACCGCCGAGAGAGGGTGAACAAGTTCAACAACCACGTACTCTCATGGAAGTAATCCAACGGTTCGATGAGTACTGCATTCCGCGAAAGAATATCGCAATGGAGGCCTTTAGGTTTAATTCCATCTCACAAAAGGAACGTCAACCATTCGCTGAGTTCGAAACCGAACTTCGTAGGCAGGTGGAAAATTGCGAATATACGTGCTCATGTGGAATCTCATACAAGAATCGTATGCTACGAAACCGTATAATCATTACGCTGCAGGACCAAAAGCTGCAGCTGAAATTGTTAGATGGCAAGGACGAGCCATTCAAAGAAGTAATCGACCGGTGCAAGGTATTTGAAGCAGCAAGTGCCAACAAAATGCTTCTGCAACAAAGCGCCCAGCAACATGTTCAGAGTGTCGTCTCCGAAGAATCATCGAAGGAAGTCAACGCGGTAGCAAAACGTTGCTACAATTGTGGACGAGCCCAGTAGAAAATATTCAAAAAATCGCTACTCAAAAAGTAGCTTTTTCCTCAAGGAAAAGAAGTATCATCAATGAATTTTCTGGTGATTCCTCTAATGAATTTAACATGGGCTTGGCCTAGGAGGTATGTACCCATTCTCGATGAAGATTTTGTAATGAAATCATCGATTACATGGAATCATGAAATTCATGAGTTCAGTTTATTGGTGAAAAAACTGATACTTGAGATGTGATGATTTATTCAATGAAAAAGGATATATGAAATCGCTGCGCACGTGGAATCGGCGAATCCATAACTTCTTTTTCTTGGTTGAAAATACTGATTCCTGAGATGTGATGATTTCGTCAAAGAAAAAGGATACATGAAATCGCTGCGCTCGGGGAATCGTCGAATTCGTAACTTCCTTGATAACCTTAATAAAATGGTTCTTATGGTGTGATGCTTTCTTGAAAAAAAAAGATGAATTTCATGATTTCATGAACACAGTGATTTCATTACAAAATAAAAACTGTTCATCATTGTAGAATTCCCTAAAAAAGACTCCATTACATTTTAAAAATGTAATAGAAATATTATGTTAACCTACTCTTATAAATATCACTGCATGAATACACTGTGAATTTTATTTTTCCAGAAAGAGTTTTATATTTTTCTCGCAATCAACCCTCATCAACGAACCAAATGTACTTACGGACTTACTGCATTACCATTCATGCGTAGATTCATCAAATATGGAACTTACTTGTTTTCTGTTTTTTTCTTCTCGTAAGCAGAAGAGTGGATTTACACAGCGAACTCATGAACTTATGCATTACTTTACATCAGTAGAAACATCGAGTATGGTTTTTTAGTTGAATAACTTATGCCACTGAAATGATGCAGAAAAAAATTATTGCGGTCATTTGTGTATTCATTTAAGTTTTTTTTGTTGGTGTTTATTCTCTTCATTTTTTGTTGAGCAACAACAAACACGCTAACTGGTGACCGGCTGCATTACTTTTCATGAGTGAAATCAATGCATAATCTCTCCTACATGAATGCGTCATATAGGATTTCACCAATGAATTTTTCATTGAGGAGCATATTTCCTACTGGGAGACTTCACACCAACACATCTTCGGTTCTGCAAAGCCACAGGAGTAGAATGCGGCAACTGTGGTCGTAAGGGCCATTTTCAAAAATTTTGTAAGCAGCCGAAACGAACAGATACTGACATTAGGAAGCCTAGCAGCAGCGGCACCTACAACAATCAACAGGCAGCATTTCGTAGAAAGCAACATCAACGACATGCTTTCAGCCTTAAATGAGATGGTAAAAGTAATTTATGTAAAACAGTTAACAATGAAAACTTATCAAATGTGAAAAATGTATTTAGATTAAGTCAATTGAGATGGACCAAGGATTACTTGATCAATAAAAGTATTGTCAATTTTAAGTTGGACACAGGGTCGGATGTAATTCCCCTGAAAATAATTAAAAAATTAATTGTTAAATTAAAACAAAACAATGAATTTGCAGTGTTTGACTATAGCAGCAATAAAATTAAGATTCATGGTAAAATCTCCTTGAAATGTATTAATTTAAAAAATTAATTGAATTCTTGGTTGTGGATAACTCATTCTCATTCGAACCATTGCTGGGTCTCGAAACTTGTTTGGCATTTAATTTAATTAAACGTGCTGATGTGCAAATGCTGGTGCAATCGGGAAATAGGGAGGAATTTTTGAGAAACAACGATGATATATTTAAGGGGTTAGGAACATTTCCAGGCAAAGTTTCAATTGAACTGAGATGATGCTAAGCCATCACTTCATTATAAAAAACGTATTCCATTAAGTTTGATTGATAAACTTAAAGAAACTATTAATAAAATGGTAAGGGATGGAATTATTTCACCGGTGGCTTATCCAACGGAATTTTTGAATAATCTACAAATCGTGGAAAAATCTAATGGAGAACTGCGTATCTGTTTAGACCCGAAACCACTTAATGCGCAAATTAAAAGAGAACACTTTCTTATCCCAACTATTGAGGATTTTTTAGGAAAGTTAGCTAACAAACAAATATTTACAGTATTAGATCTTTCAAGTGGGTTTTGGCACATGGAGTTGGATAGGAAAAGTTCTGACTTAACAACATTCATGACACCGTTTGGCAGATTCAAATTCCTTAGTGTTCCGTTTGGGCTTAATTGTGCACCTGAAATGTGTCAGCATAAAATGATTAGAATTTTCCGAGATATACAAGGGGTACTAATTTATTTTGATGACATTTGTAGTGTAGCGGGAAACGAACACGAACACGATGAGATACTAAAATTAGTGATTGAACGTGCTCGTAACAATGGAATTAGGTTTAATGTTGATAAACTTCAGTACAGACAAACACAAGTTGAGTTTATGGGAAACATTTTAGCGGCAGGGACAATAAGGCCGAAAGAAAAATACGTAAAAGCAATAGTAGATATGAAAAAACCGGAAAACAAAGGAACGTCTGCTGGGCCTGTTCAAGTACTTGGCGAGGTTTATTCCTAATCTGTCAAGTCAATCGGCAGAGTTGAGAAAACTAACGCTGAAGGAAGCAACATTTGAATGGAGCGAAGCACATGAAAATTAACTGCAAAATTTAATTAAGACAATCACATCTTGACCTGTCTTAACAAAATACAGTCCTGTCAAACCAGTGGTAGTTCAAACGGACGCCTCAAAAGATGGACTGGGCAGTGATGCCAGATCGTGGGATTTATCCCTTTTTGTGGGATTTTGTCGTCTAAAATTAGCTTAAAGGGATTTTTCGAACCCCATAATGCAAAAAAAGGGATTTTACGTAATGCTCAAATACCCATTACTCGTTTTATAAAATAAGACAATTTATCCAACTTATCAACAAATTTGCAAAAAAGAACTCATTATTTATATCTAAATTAATTCATTTGTATACACTGATTCATAACTTATATAAACTTGGTGAATTTCATCACAACTTACTTGCACAAAAATACGTCAACTATACTTTTTTTCAATTCTCAACTCACACATACCATGGAAAAAGCGAAGAATACGTCAAATGCGTCACGGCAAATAATTCATGCCATATACTTCATATCATATCCAGAATGGATTTTTTTTGTCGAAATGTATAGACTGTACATTGCCCATAAGGCCATATACATAACGATGTTAATGTTTATAATATTTATTTTACTTTAAACTTTAATAATAATTATTATATCCCAATATTACAAAGAAACAATCTCAAATTGTTCCTATTAAAATAATAAAAACACTGAATTATAACGAAATATAATTTCATAATTTTTTTTGTTTCATGGGATAATTGAGCGATATTGATAATAACGGCGTGGGATAAAAGGGATTTTCCGGGTGCCGCTGTGGGAAAACGTGGTTCAAAAGTCTGGCATCACTGGGACTGGGTTGTGTACTTCTGCAGGAAGGCAAACCAGTAGCGTATGCTTCCCGTGCACTTAGCAAAAATGAACAGAAGTGGGCACAAATGAAGAAAGAACTTTTAGCTGTAGTTTTCGCTTGTGAACGTTTTCACTACTATTTATATGGTAGGAAGTTCACTGTTGAAAGTGATCACAAACCACTTGAAAATCTTATCAAGCGTGACATTGATGATGTTACTGTTCGCCTACTGTTCGTTTACAGGCCAGTGAAGGAATTATTAGTAGCTGACTGTCTGTCAAGAGCACATTTAAGTGAGGTACAGGAAACCAAAGAACTAGAAGCAGTTCTACATGCTGTGACAAAAGCTGTGTGCCTGTCAAAGAGCAATTATGATATTTATCGCTCAATATTAAGGGAGGATAAGGGTTATAGCCTTATTTGTAATCATGTGAGCAACGGTTGGCCGTGTTATAATCAACTGGATGAGTTGGGCAAAACCTTTCAAAAACTCAAGCATGAACTGCATTTTGAAAATGAACTATTATTTTTAAATCATAGATTGGTAATCCCTACGGGTCTTCAGGATAGGATAGCTAAATGGCTGCATGACCCTCATCTAGGAATTGAAAAGACGCTTGCACGAGCAAGAATGTTATATTTCTGGCCGGGTATGAATAAACAAATTAGTGAATTAGTATCATGTGCTCTATTTGTGAAAAATTCACTCGAAATCAGCAAAAAGAGCCAATTATCCAAGATGAAACACTAAGATACCCGTTTCATAAAGTTTCTATGGATCTTTTTGAATATGCGGGTCGTGATTTTTTGTAACTGTAATTGATGCTTACTCAAATTATTTGATAGCAGAAAAGTTACAAAACAAAACATCGGGTCAATCGAAATAATGAGCAAAACGTTTAACAAAATAGGCTATCCATCATGTATCAGATGGGATAATAGCCCTTTCGGCTCTTCTGAGTTTGAAAAATTTGCTAATAGCCACAATATCGTATTTAAATTCTCTAGCCCTCTATACCCGCAAAGCAATGGGTTGGCAGAAAAAGCTGTGGCTATCGCTAAAAACATACTTAAACGTTGTTATGAGGCAAATGAAGTTGATTAATTTCAATATCGTTTACTGGAATACAATGTAACACATTTAGCCAACATCAAATTAGCACCAGCGCCACTGTTTTTTGGTAGAATTTTGAAAACAAGGTTACCAGTATCTCAATCATTACTCCTTAGAAATAACATTTAAGAAGAAGTTGTTCAAGAAAAAATCTTTAATAAAAAACAAATTCAAAAATTTTATTATAACAAAAATGCCAAGTCATTACCTTTATTAAAAATTGGCGATCAAGTTATTTAAAAAAAAAATTAAAGATATTATTGATGATAGATCATATATTATTATAGATAATTTTAATAATTTCTTTCGTAGAAATCGTAGACTTATTGCTTAAACTGTTAACAATGAAATAACTGGTAATGAGATATTAAGTGAGGATAACGTATTGAATTATAAAGAAATAATGATTCAACATTCAAGAAATTCAAGTAAATATACATCCTCAGGAAGAAATGACCCAAGATATTCTAAATGCGAAAAACCTCAACTATTGGTAGAGCGGGGTAGTTCTCCTGAAACATATGAGACTACTGATAGCGGGGGTTCTGATGCATCGTCTAGTGATAGTGAAATTACTAATGAATCTAGACAAACATTAATCCCAGAATATAGAACGAGAAGTAGTCGCCCTGTGCGGCTTCCAGTTCGATATCGAACTTAATCTTGAGTCCTCTCATTTTACATATTATAAGAAATACAGTTTAAACTAATAATTGTAAAACTATTAAGTTAAATATAATTGTTAAGAAATAATAGTTTACATTAAATATATTAAAAAATAAAAAAAAGGCATGTAATAATGTAAGGCTGAACACAGCCAAAGATTCAGCATTACAAATATCACAACTGAATGCACTCATGTAAACATTAACTACTTTGAATATACATCCGGCATCTATGTTAGCCATATTGAATAGTGACCTATCTTAGTGCGCATTTGTCTTTGCTCTTGTATCTTATTATTAATTTTGTGTGTTATTTAATAAAGCGCATTAAATATATTAACTGATAATTGTTTCATTTATAATAATTAACCATAATTATTACACTCCTGGATTGCTGTAACAACACATCACATTAAACAATTCAAAAACTTATAAGTAGAATGCCAAGAATTGTAAAAAAAAGTAATCGAATGTAAAGAGGGCTTTTTCATCGAATAATCGGTTTAAGCCATTTTCCCTTCATTTTAATTGATGTGTATGTATTTAAAACACAATACAAATATTTTTCTCTTTACTTCGGTTTTATATGAATATATATATTGTATGTTCCCCATTAATTTTGCATGTTTATTTTTCTACTAAAAAGTTGTTTTCGATGTTAGAATTTGGTTTTCCTTCGAAAACAGAGGGTGGGCTAAAACTTTTGGCCAGCAGTGTATATGCATACACCCACGTATGTGTCAAATCTGGTGGTTCTGATTTTTTGTTGAGTTGTTCAGGATGTTGGCCTTATAAATAACAAGTTTTTGACCTCGATCGGAAAACGCTTCATGGTCAAAAATCAGATAAACCACGATTTTCTCGCGCTTTTTTAAGTTATTGGTGATTTTAGTCCTAAAGAATTAATTTTAAATAAAAACTTTCTCTACGATTTCAAAGTAAGTTAATATTCTTTCAATTGGGGTTTTCGTAAGATAACACGCAGGCTGCATTGCTTTCGCTCCGTAATATAATAATTATGAACGTTTGAATTATTTTCAATTCCAGTTGAAGGCACTAATTTATAAATTAAAATTGAACATAAAGACATAACACCATTAAAGGGATCTGATGATTGGTTTGGCAGCCATGAAATTCCAACAATTCCAGCCAAATACAATGGGGTAGCCCACTCAATTGGTTGTTGAAAATTCAAACATTGGGCTCGTTCACTAATCAATTCGATGCAATCCGGATTGGTTTGTGTTGTTTTAATCGCCTGACAAAAAAACAGCTGATGATAAAACAGCTGTTCTCAAAAAAGAGATCTCAACCTATGTGGTAAATGACCTAAGCGACGACGGTTAGAGATTCAAACGGGGAATGTGAATTGGGCAAACGATTTGTTCAGAATTTGAGCAGGAGCAAGGTTTGGGTCTTCAATTATGGAATATGAAAATGTCGGCAGGCAGAATAGTTTAGGCAGCGCGAATAGATGACATTCCGGTAGGATAGGTGTAGTTATCTAATACGAAGAAAAATAATAGTATGGGTAAATTATTATTTCCCGCCCTTTTCTATTTTCTGGAATTTTAACCAAAAATCCAATTTTCTTTAAGATTAATATGTGAAAAATTCGAAAAATAATTTCTAAATTAAAAGTGGATTTTTGTAGATTAAATTCTATTTATACTTAAGGAAAAAGTTAAACCGGATCTACTTCTATAATGAAAATCAACACTTTCGTTGACTTTAGAATGGAATAGAAAGGCCTAGAAAATAGAAAAAGGAAAAAAAGATCGTCAGTTGGTTTCTGGTGCGTGTAATTATAAGTGGTGCGTGAATCATTCCGAGAGTTTTTTTTTTTTTTTTGAGAATTTAATTAAAGTCAAAATTTTTATTAAACCTTAAAAAAGAAAAAAAAAAACGAAGAGGTTTTCCCTTATTTAAAAATAAATCAAGGAAAAAAAGTCTTAAATAATTAAGGTAAATAAAAGCGTAAAATAACCCAATTAAATTCTCGTTCATGGACAAAATTTTTTATTTGTTAAAACATAGACGTAAGCCGCGCCACAAAAAAGTCAATCTTCAGAAACCGAAGCATCTTTACCCTACTCCAAAAAGTCACCTTGAAAGGCTATCAAGATCCATCAACACGTTGGGGATAAGTCTCCATCACCGGGGTCATTTCGCTACCGTGGAAAGCCCAAGCCCGGGTACAGCACTGCTTCACCTGGGCCAAGTCAAGACAAGCAAAAATACCGCGTGCTCAATAGCCTTAAGCCAGCATCACAAGCATAACATCATCAATAGCCCGATACACCAAATCCTCCAACAAACCATACTGTCAACAGAAATTCACAACATTCATATTCAATTACATCCATTCCATAAGAACTGCTAATAACAAGAACCTACAACCTCAACAACATCTTTACATCACTACATCCACTCAACAAAAACATCTAGCAGCAAGAGCATACAACCTCAACAACATCTTTAAATCACTACATCCACTCACCAAGAACATCTAACAGCAATAGCATACAACCTCAACAACAACTTTACATCACTACAGCCACTCAACAAGAACATCTACCAGCAATAGCATACAACCTCAACAACATCTTTAATCACTACATCCACTTAACAAGAACATCTAACAGCAATAGCATACAACCTCAAGCAGCTTTATTAATCAACAACACACCTCATCAACATTTAAAACAACAAAAGAAAACACCAAATTATTTTAAACATAAAAGCTAAGTACCTACCTACCTTCATACTTTATTACTATATATTATTCTATCTATTATTATTATACTAGCAACCATCATTAGTTTTTTTTTTTAATTAAAATTCTTCAAGCATTACGGCCAATTTCTTCACAAAGTTCTAACCCTTAAAACTCGGTTTATCGAGAAATTAAAACTCATTTGAGTTCTAACTCATTTCTTCACCAAGTTCTAAGGCAAAATAATTCCGATTTAAATCTTAGTTTGAGTTAGAACTTTGTTATATTTGGACCCTCAAATTTGAGGGTTTAGGAACTTAGAACTCGGTTTAAAAATATTTTCATTTCTTCAAAACACTTGATATTGTTCAAAATTTAAGCTTGTAACATTAAAAAGGAATGCAATTAAAATCAATAAGGGACAAATTGGCAAGTACCTACACAAGTACCATTATCGTGCAATGTTAAATGTTAAATTCCAAGAAAATTAATCGCGTGAATTTACGGTGAATACATTCATTAGTTTGGGTTGTACAGTTCGAAGTTGATAAAATAGATGTAATTTTGAAACATATCCATGTATGTATGGTTTATGCAAAACTCATTGAAAAACCAGCACCTGTGCAATGCAATTACATATTATGTTTATTTATGCGAGCTCGCAGAATATCAGTGCTGCTGGTATCCTACTGAAGGTGGCGAAGCATATTTGACATCGCACCTAGTTTAAGTTGCATACACAAGAAGTGCATCTACTAGGTATATTTTAAAAATTTAATTTGTTTTTTAATGCGTTGAAAAAGTTTTATTTTTCAGCGCTTGATAAGATCTTGTAAATGGTTGCATCTCGCGACTCACTAAACTTGCACCTGAGACACGCACACGGTTTGTTGAAGGACGCTTCATCTAACGAAACACTGTTTATTTAATTGAAATAAAAAGATGTCAAATTTTGTTACATCTCATTGGTGTTGTTTTTTATTTGAGTGGTGGTTTTAAATTTTCATTTGGTGGTTTTTGCATGTTTTGATTTTTGAGCTTATTTTTTTACTCAAAAGGAAAGGAAACCGAAACATAAAGGTTGCATGTGTAAACTGCATCAGAATCAAAGGTACTCTTTTTACTTATATCCATGTTCCAAAAAGATTTCCGCAAAATCATGCATTACCCATCACACATTTATTTTTGTCCCAAAAATGTTGACTTTGATGCACTTTGCACATGTTCACTTAATCCGGCCTTAATAACATTTTTGTACACCATACTCAAAAATCATAACACGAATAGTAACGCAGAATCACACAAATCCAATTTTAAAATACCGAAAATAAAAAAAATATCACAAAATACAAAAATGTAGTATTTATTTCAAATGAATAGACAGCATAACAGAAATATAAAATGCCAAAAAAGGTTACCGCCAAAGCAAAACTGATAGATATTGTTAAATAATGATTTTAGACCGAGTTTTAGGGAAATGATTTGAGGTGTAGAAATGCTCGAGTTCTAAATAATTTAAAAACTGAGTTTCAAAAATAAACCGAGAATTACTAGACCGAGTTTTAAATTGATTTTAGAACTTTTTCAAGAAATTGGCCGTTAAATCATTAAAATCTAAATCCTAAATTCTATATTAAATTCAAATTCACAACTAAAACCTACAATAACAAAAAAAAAAAGAAAAAAAAATAAGATAAGAAACAACACAAAACAAAGTAAAGTAAACTACATGAAATTAAATGAAACTAAATACCTACTAAAGTTCACTAAAATTGAACAAACATTTTCTAAAAGTTTAGCAAGGTTTTTTTTTTATTATGTGTACAGCATTATTTTTCGATTTTTAAATTCGTACAAATTTAATCTTTTTTAAATAGGTAAAATTAAAAATAAAAGAAAAAAAAACATCATACCTACAAATTTAATGTCAACCTCGGAGCGATGCACCTCTTCGAAGGCAGAATCAGCATTAGCAAGAAAAGCTCTACAGAAAACCAGGGAGTAAGAAAGCTCATTTTCTTTACAATTAAAAGCTCGGTAAGTGATTTTTGATTTTATTTGATTGTGAATTTATAATCGAAAGTGCATACACAAACACAAATTAACATTTGTCGGAATTAGTTTTTTTTTTTTTTTATTCAAAAAGTTTTATGAACAGGAATAATTAGATCATACTCACAGTGAATAGGATCAAAATAATATTCTCACCGGACAATTCGAAACCGGAAGAGAAGTTTTGATTAAAAGTAGGCTACCGATTTTACCTAAAGGTAGAAGTCATAATAAAAATCTTTTACCTTTTTAACTGAATGTTCATTTAGTCAATCAAGTCTTTTCTTTTGAATTGATTATCTAATTCAAATTAAAGTGACTAAGTCAAAATAGAAAAACTAGACAAACATAAAAGTAAGGGAGATCAATCAATTATAAGAGAAAAAAAAAAAAAAAAAAAAAACAAGAAAAAAAAAGAGAAAATAAATAAAAAAAAAATAAATAATGAGCAAATTAGAAAGTAACAGTAATTAGGATACACATAGTAAGATAAGAGAGGAGATGAGTTTACTACTACCTATATATTTGAATTTTTTTTTTTTGGATTTATAATACCCTTATCAAACTAAGTGAAATTATACATTTGTACATAAAGATCTATCGAATACTCCCTGCACCATAAAGAGTACACGCTTGCGGCTTTCCTTGATATAGAAGGCGTCTTTAACAACGTCAGCGGCCGTGCAATAGTAGGAGCACTGGAAAATTTGAAGGTGGACGGCCTACTGATTAAGTTGATAGACCATATGTTGGGAAGTAGGGTCATCAACTCTGCATTGGGAGGCTATTCTACTAGAAGATCTGTCACTAGAGGCACACCACAAGGTGGGGTCCTTTCACCACTTCTATGGAACTTGGTCATAAATGACTTACTGACTGTCCTGGAGGGTGAAGGATTCAAAGTGATTGCGTATGCCGATGATGTTGCAATAGCTATATCAGGGAAACACCCCCAGGTTCTTACAGAACTTCTTCAAACCGCTCTTAACAAGCTAATAAAATGGGCAGAACGCTGTGAGCTAGGTGTAAACCCCCGCAAAACAGAACTTGTCCTCTTCACAAGGAAATATAAAATTCCACAGATAAATCCTCCAACAATTAATGGTGTTCCACTTTCCTTTTCAGATGAAGCCAAATATTTAGGTCTCATACTGGATAAAAAACTAAGTTGGAAACCTAATATTCAAGAGAGAATTAAAAAAGCCACTGTTGCTTTATTCTCCTGTAAAAAAGCTATAGGTACTAAATGGGGTCTATCCCCTGCCATAACTCCCTGGCTCTACACTGCGGTCGTAAGACCGATTCTCACTTATGGGGTAACAATTTGGTGGACTGCTCTAGATAATGTTACGTACTGTGACCAGCTGAGCAAGGTCCAGAGATCAACAAGTATGTGCATAAGTGGAGCTCTCCGCTCGACACCATCAGCTGCACTAGACATACTCCTCAGCCTCACACCCCTCGATATATATGGCAAGCAAATGGCTGCGAACACAGCCGTCCGCCTTAAAGCCATTTCTCAATGGACCAACAACTCTATCGGTCATACTAAAATTCTAGACTTATATGAATCTATTCCTTGTCATTCCGACTACACCACATCCAAACTAAATTTCGACAAAAGTTTCCAGGTCACCATACCCTCAAGAGAATCTTGGGACGTTGGGGACCCTCTCAAAGGTGATTCAGTTCATTTTTATACTGATGGGTCGAAAACTGAGGAAGGTGTGGGTGGCGGAGTGTACTCAGACAGACTTAATTTAAGTCTCTCCTTCCGGCTTCCTAACCACTGTAGCGTATTCCAAGCGGAAATTCTGGCAATTAAAGAAGCTCTGTCTTGGCTGAGAGAAAACGTGATATCAACATCGGATATACGCATCTTCTCAGATAGTCAAGCAGCACTTAAATCTCTCAACTCTGTCTCTACCAACTCCGTTACGGCCCAAAACTGTCGATCGTCTCTTGAAGAGATGGCGGAACAGTTTAATATTCACCTTCTTTGGGTGCCGGGCCATAGAGATATTCCGGGAAATTGTAAAGGCGATGAACTTGCCAGAAATGGAACTCTAATGCCCATTTTGCCTAACAGGTGGAACATAGGTATACCGATCGCTATGTGTAAACTTTTGCTAAAACAAAACTCTGCAAGGAAAGCAAACTCTAGATGGACAAACCTTACTACATGTCTGGCCACAAAAGAAATCTGGCCATCGCTAGACCCTAGGCGCTCTAAAAGTTTGCTATCACTTAGTAGATCACAAATTAGCTCCGTAATAGGTGTCATAACAGGACACTGCCTTATAGGAAAACACGCCACAAGACTTGGCGTTTTCTCAAATGACTTCTGTAGAAGTTGCATGGACGAAGAGGAGGAGGAAACAATTCCTCACCTCCTCTGCACATGTCCTGCTCTTTCACAGAGGCGCAGACTCCTTCTTGGGGACTACTTTTTCAATGATCCAAGCGATCTAGCTAATACAGACAAACACTGTCTCTCTCGCTTCATAAAAAGCTCCGAATGGTTTTCGTAATGAGGACAATCTCCTCATTCCTATCATGTGGTATCACAACGGACCTAATTATGGTCTAAGTGTGTCAGCCGTTTTCCTGACAGCCACTTTAACCTAACCTAACCTAACCTAACATAAATATCTTTATTTGGTTTTTTTAATTGAAACTAAAAAGGAACTATTTGAATGTCTTTACCTTGAAATTATGTTAACTTTAGTACAGTCTTAGTTTATGTTTTTATGTTTTATAATTGAGATCGGGTAACGACAAGGCGATAAGGTGAATGATGGTGAGCTTATAATAAGCTTACCGTCTTCCAGTTAGGGAGTTACTGCAAAATTAATCAACGTGGACGCGGAAGCTTATGGACGTGTCGCGGGGTGATACGTGGGAGGGTCTACCACAGAAGGACAATTACACCTGTCCAACTCACTCTAGGGTTGCCATCTCGACACTTTAATTTTTTTTCTTTTCTCTCTCATTCATTTCGCAATAGTCACTTATTATTTCATAATTTTTTTTTTTTACTTTTTTTGAGTTTTAATGGACGGATTTCGGGTTCCGAATTTTTCTGAACCAAGTCATATTTAAATTTATTTAATTTTTCTTTTGGCATGATAATAACGTGACGACTGTTTATATCTATGATGGCAAGAACCCATCCCAGCGACGAGCAAAGCCAAGGCAATGAGCAAGCATGCCGAGCCGTCATAGATTGAACACCCTTCACTCCTGCTAGCAGGGTCGGGCTACCGTATCCTGTAGACGATGGTTTGTTCTGGTGGTATTAAAGGGGTGGATGTTTTAGGTACTCAAAAGAAGACTGTCGTCGATGTGCTCTTTTTTTTGGAGATTATTGGAAGGCAATGGCACCTCCCCTTAGGGAGAATACGAAGTCTTCTGGAGAGTCCTTGACCTAACATTTAGGCTCCGTTGCACCTATCACAAAAATTCTCGTATAACTCAGCTATCTAAAGAGAAATATCAACAACAGCTGAAAAAATTTAAATTCTACGTTGAATTGTGTGCTAACTGCTAAGTTAATCTATCCGGTTCTGGTCGTTCACAAACTCATACCGACACTCTAGTATTCGAGATAACATATCTCAGTGCAACGTGAACGAGGCCATTCATTATATTCTTCAATTTGAGCCCGAAACCATCTGACCGCTTTCACACAAGGAAACTGAGTTGCCAGAAACTAGCTACTTTGTAGGCAAGAATGGTGAGAGGGGAGATTTTTTCTTTCATTTAAGCTCTTCTCGCCTACAAACTCCCAGTTGCCGGCAACTCAGTTTCCTTGCGTGAAAGCAGTCTCTCTGTAGACCCAATGGTTTCAAAAATACAGGGTTGTTATTCCGTAAATCGATTATCGCCAAACGATATCATTTTGACGATATTCTTCCATTAGGGTAAAGGTGTAAACAGTGGATCACTTTTTACTTCTTGCACTGTTGCTCGTACAATTATAATCAAAAGATATCAGTTTTTTGTCCACAACTTCCTCAATGTTTTATCTTTAATTTAAGGTACTTTATTTTAAGCTCTATTGATCACGAAAATATAAAAATTATAATAATAATAATAATTTTAACTATATGCCTGTAAGACCTCAGTTCTTTTAAATGCGATGCACGGCACTAGGTAGTAAACATAGAAGGAAAGATTTTTGTTGGCACAGTGAATTGAGAACTGTCATGAAATTCCACGGGTGGCATCCAGTTTTAAGCTGGGAATATAGAAAAGAATGCAACCTAGACTGGGGCTCGAACCCACACGTCCAGGTTAGCAGTCAAACACTAAATCCACTGTGTCACTGCCACCCGCTTTTATTTTAAAAGAAATTTATGTTGTTGTGAGTGTTTGACCAATTTTTTTTTAGTTAATTATTTGATTGTGTTTTATTAGGCTCTTTTGGTCTTTTTGATTTTGGAATGCGAATAAAAACACTTATTCCATTCTTATACCCAACGTTTCGTAAGTATTCCTTACTTCTTCAGGGGTTTATTTTATTTATTCCAGCTGTTAAATTTACAATGATAAAAACATGTTTTCAAAAATTAAACTTAAACATTTTTCTTACTTTTGTATTAAATCATACTATATATCTTAAATAATTCCCATAATTGCATCAACCCGACGGCACTGACACAAAAATTGAAAATAAATTAACAAATATAGGTACGAAATAAACAGAAAAAACTATTCAATTAAACGAGAAATGACATAAAGGTTATCACAGATTATCAGGTACTTTTGTTATAATGCTGCAGCATAGTTGTGCTTGATGTTATCGGTGTCTTCTTTTGTATTCATTGTCCTCTCTATTTTTTGTTGTATTCGTAGGCTTTCTAGTGTCAGTCTTGTGTTCAATTTCCTCTCCCTGTCTAGTATTTTCACCTCCTCGAAGCTCACTGAGTGCCCACTTTTTGCTATGTGCTGCGCAAGTCCTGTTGTTTCTTTCTTTTTCCTTATGTCTGCTTCGTGTTCAGTTAGTCTTATTCCCAAGTTTCTCTTAGTTTGTCCTATATATACCAGATCACATTGTTCATTTTCTTTCCCCTTGCATTTAATTTCATAAACTACGTTATGTTGTTGTTGGTTTTGTACTTTAGATTTGGTGTTAGAAAAAACTGATTTAAGAGTGAAGTTTAACATTTAACGAAGAGTGGTTTGTCAATAAAACAAACGTAGAGTTCCCGATTGAAGCAAAATGGCTTCTTTCACTCGGCGACAAATTTGCCCTACCAATCCACCTATCCAACTTCTCACCAATCCACATTATAGCAGACATAGAACAAACCATACAAACAATAGAAGATGACACCGAAAAAGAAATCACCAGATCCAGGATTGCAAATAAAATATCAGAACATAAACGAAAACTAAAAAATACACCAAATGAAAAATTCATTCTAAAAACATACAAAATTACAAAGAAATTTCTATCTTATCATCAAGACAATATCATAATAACGAAAGCAGACAAGGGTAATAAGACGGTCATAATTTACAAGGACGATTATGAGCAAAAAATGAAAGATCTACTTGAGGATAAAAATACATACAAGACAATTAGGGTTGATCCAACAACAAAGCTAAAAACAACAAATAATACGCTTGTGAATGAACTTTTCAAAAATGAACAAATAGATCAATGGCTTAAGAACAAATTACATTGTTCAGCAGCCATAGCTCCAAGGTTATACGGACTTCCAAAAATCCATAAGCCAGATATGCCATTACGTCCAATATCATCATCAATGAATGTTCCATGTTATAATATGTCCAAACACATCGGAACAATTATAAAAAATATCATATCGGACAAATACAACATTAAAAACTCTTTTCAACTCAAAGAAAGATTAGAGAATGTAATTTTAGAGGATGGTGACGTTATGGTTTCCTTTGATGTTGTTTCGTTATTTACTAACATACCAACATATTTGGCAATAAAAAACATCTTAAAAGATTGGGACACATTAAAGAATCATACGAAGATACCAAAACAAAAATTTCTGAAAATCCTAGAATTTTGTCTACGAGACAACAACTACTTTCAATTTGGCGATAAGTTTTACTTGCAAACGTTTGGTATGCCAATGGGCAATCCCCTCTCCCCCACAGTTGCAGATGTAATTTTAGACAATCTTCTAGATGACACTATAGAAAAACTGAAAAAAATGGGTATTCAAATAAAATTTATTGCTAAATATGTCGATGATATCTTCGCCATAATTAATGAAAAAGAAAAAGACTTAATTCTTGATAATCTCAATTTGTACCACAACAAAATCCAGTTTACAATAGAGAACGAACACAATAATAGTCTTCCATACTTAGATTTACTATTACACAGAGAAAATAACACAATCATATACAATTGGTATTCTAAACCAACTTCATCCGGACGAATAATCAATTTCTACTCAACTCAACCAATTAAACATAAACTAAACACCGCATTCAACTTAATAAATAAAGTGTTAGATATTAGTGATAGAAAATATGAAACAGAAAATACAAGAAAAATCAAAACAATATTAAAATCGAACAACTACCCGCATTTCATTATAAACAAACTTTTCAAAAAAAGAACAGAAAACAGATCAAAAGAAACACATAGAAATTCTGATAATAACAATATAATAGAAGAAGAAAAAGAAAGAAAGTATTTTTCTATACCATATGTTCCAAAGCTTACGGACAACAAAAATCTACATAGAATGATAAAGAAAGAGAATGCATCATACGCACATAAATCAAACTTCACTCTTAAATCAGTTTTTTCTAACACCAAATCTAAAGTACAAAACCAACAACAACATAACGTAGTTTATGAAATTAAATGCAAGGGGAAAGAAAATGAACAATGTGATCTGGTATATATAGGACAAACTAAGAGAAACTTGGGAATAAGACTAACTGAACACGAAGCAGACATAAGGAAAAAGAAAGAAACAACAGGACTTGCGCAGCACATAGCAAAAAGTGGGCACTCAGTGAGCTTCGAGGAGGTGAAAATACTAGACAGGGAGAGGAAATTGAACACAAGACTGACACTAGAAAGCCTACGAATACAACAAAAAATAGAGAGGACAATGAATACAAAAGAAGACACCGATAACATCAAGCACAACTATGCTGCAGCATTATAACAAAAGTACCTGATAATCTGTGATAACCTTTATGTCATTTCTCGTTTAATTGAATAGTTTTTTCTGTTTATTTCGTACCTATATTTGTTAATTTATTTTCAATTTTTGTGTCAGTGCCGTCGGGTTGATGCAATTATGGGAATTATTTAAGATATATAGTATGATTTAATACAAAAGTAAGAAAAATGTTTAAGTTTAATTTTTGAAAACATGTTTTTATCATTGTAAATTTAACAGCTGGAATAAATAAAATAAACCCCTGAAGAAGTAAGGAATACTTACGAAACGTTGGGTATAAGAATGGAATAAGTGTTTTTATTCGCATTCCAAAATCAAAAAGACCAAAAGAGCCTAATAAAACACAATCAAATAACTAAAAGAAATTTAATTTGAAAAAAACATATTCATGTGATTCACTGTGTACCATGGGTGTTCACAGTTAATCAGTGCATGGTACACAATGAATCAGGGATAATAAATCGATTTTTCCATTTTAAAAATTTATATTTTTTAAAGTTATGTATTTTAAATAAAAAATCGATACATTTTTCTTTAATAAAAACAACAAACAAATAGAAAAATTCTTCGAATTTACAAAAAAATATTATATTAAAAATTTTAGTTTATTTGTACGTTATTTATTTTTATTAGTTGATACAAAATTACTTTTTTCTGTCCATAAAGCGAAAGAAGAAAAACCCATAGATTTTATGATAATTTGGAAAAACAGCGGCAGTAAAAATTAAAAAAAAATGTTCTTTTTTTAGCTTTAAGCTCGAAAAGCTATGAATAATAATAATAATATGTGTGGTTATCGATAATTTTTATTTTATGTGTGAACTAAAAAGTTATAACAGGAGTTCGAATGAGTCCTCTTTGATTTTGTATGCAAGCTAGAGCCTGTTTTCGTATTTCACTGATATTGATTTTAATGATTTTAGCTACTGCGTCACTTCTGAGGACGCTTTGAGCATGTGCTCTTCTAATTCACTTTAAGTTGCTATTTTGGTTGAATAAATGATTTATTTCATTCTTCCCCATTCAAAAACATCCAATATTGTAGGGTCAGGTGATCTTGCAAACCATTGAACTGCTCTAACTTTTTCCTATCCAACGATTACCACTTACTCTTTATCTTTACCTCTCGAGCAAAGTGGGCTGAAGCACCATGAAGTTCGGAATAAGATAGGCTAGTTGAACGTATGGAATGTCTTCCAATAGATTTGATAAATCATTCTGCAAGAACTGCAGATAGTTTCTAGAATTCAACTTAAGTGGCTTGTAAAATGAGCATGTAATTAAAACAAAGAATGTCAGAGTGCACCCGTTATAACTGTTTTATTAAAAAACATACTTACAAAATTATCTAAAACCACACAAATAATTTTTATCCATAGCTTTTCGAGCTTAAGCTAAAAAAAAAAAAAAAAACATTTTTTTAAAATTTTACCTGCCGCTGTTTTTCCAAATTATCATAAAATCTATGGGTTTTTCGGCAAACTTGCTTGTGACTTTTATTTTTAGTATCGTTACATACATTCAAAAAAATTATTAAAACATCACGTTGATTATCTACGCATTTTTTGGAGAAAATTGACCCCAAAGTCAAAAAATTAGCATGGACAGGAAAAATGGAACAGGCTAAAAACTGAATATTTTAAGACTCAGAAAAGATATAAAATTTATTTAAACGCAATTACAAAGGCTGGTATTTCTTCTAATAATAAAGACCTTAACGAAGTTTCTCTCATTATTACTAACAGTGCAATTACCGTTAACATGGGTCAGGGTACACCAAAATAAGACTTTTCTTAAATCTCCGATAAATAATATCAAAATTGGAGATATGCTCTTACTGTAAAATAATTTTTTTCTTAGAATACACCCAAGATTCATACCCTTAAATACTATTGACGAATTAAGGGACACCCTGAAGAAATATTTCTGTATGCTTTCCTTTACTTTTATGCATCAGTACCTATACTATAATGAAACAAACATTTAAGGCTCTGCCAAACCACGAAACATTCGCCGACGGCAGTTTCTGTTAGAATTGTTTTTTGTCATTTTTGTTATCATGGTGAATGCTTCGCCCTGCAGAGCAAATGTTTCACGTTGGTTTGGTAGAGCCCTTTAGGCCGCTCCCCGACTTGTCGGTACGGTATCGGTAAGTGGGTTTTCTTACCGTACCGAAAGCATACCGATTCCGCTTTTGTCCTTTCACTCGTCGGTTTACTTTCGGTATTTAATCTTAAAAATCCGAATCCGGAAAAAATGTACTCCCCAGAAGAAGATTTATACGCGTTTGCGAATAAAAACAAAAAAGGACTGGCGACATCTATATATTGAAAAAATTTGTTTTGTTTTTTTGTTTGTTGCGGCCAAAGAACTTTCACAAGATGATGAAAGGTGTAAATCCATGTACAAAATGAAAAAGAATACTTATAACGAGCTTTTCATTCTCGTTTCTCTATTGCTCCATGTCTGACGAAGCCATTTTACACAATACAGGCGGTATTTACCGATTGCTCACTGCCCATTTGTACCGCATGTTTACCGTACCACTAACGCCTAATCAGCATGCATCCATTGAAATACACATGTAATCGGTACACAAGCGGTACGACTGATTTTACCGTACCGATACCGTACCGACTAGTCAGGGAGCGGTCTTAAATGATATAATTTTTTGATGGTCTACATTTCATTTCGTTAATTTTATCTGGATTTATATTTCTTGATTTTTCCTTGCCTTTTTTTTCCATTAAGTTAATCCTTTTAACATAAAAACTAGTTTGCACTAATTGAAAATTAGACATAGAAATCCTGATTTTGTTAAAAAGGCATCAGTTTGCAGTAGGTTTGTTTTTATTAAAATTAAAAATAAAGCAGGTTAACGAACCATTGATGAGCAACAGCGTTGGGGCCATTGAACCCTTTCTTATTAGCTACACCACCGACTGGGTAGAAACAACTGTTCTATTGATTTGATTCTCTTAATTCCTAAACAATTTTTTCGTCCATTTTTCCCTGTAATTGTCCTCCTAATACATTTTTATATTGAAAAGAATGAAAAAGGTATATGTTGTTGCTTGATTAAAACCACAGTGACAGTACACATCAAACGTCAACATTTATCCTGCAAAACAATACTCAAAACATTATTTTTGTCGGAAAAATATACTGGAGACTTTTTTGTGCAGTGGATACTTTTTGAACAGGGGGCTCAAACGTCAGAATTTTCCTCGTATTTTGTATGGTGGTAAGCCATACACTCAAAAACTTTCGTGTGTAAGTATTTCTAATAACTGCGTGCATAAAACAGTGCTATTCGCACATTACGCTAATGTTATTGTGATATTGACCAATAAGTATATTGTACTAAATTGACTGCTTTCCCTTTATTCTGAAATTATATTATTTTATTTTAATTTAAAAAAAATGTCAAGTTTTACTTACCTTTGAAACCAGGTCGAATCAAAGAGTAACCAAGACTCTACCATATCATGCGGAGCTCCAATATGGCGGACCCCATTATTTCTCTAGCTACTCGTGGGAACAACATATGCCGAAACAACAAAAACAAAAAAACAACAAAAATTACAAAAAGTTCAACACTCCGCGGGATGTTACCGCGAGTGAATACGCAGATCGGATGGAGAGAGATCTCCGTGGAGAAGATCTGAGACCGGAAAGTAGTAAGTACCTGAAGAGGATGCCTCACGGAACTCACGAAACCGGGCAGCAGAAGGGACGTCAACCTCGAATCAAGGGAGGTTACCTTCTGGACAAGAGGAAAGCGTTACCTCTAATATAGACTCCACTAGTAAGGGGAGAATACCACCGGTACAAGTGAAAACTGTACAAGTTAGAGCCACAGAAGGCGCAAATGATGGGAAGTTACCATCATCAAACACCGCAATTCCACCCAAGAAGCCACCGAAACGGCAACGCCGAACTTACCCACTTCCGAAACTGGGTGAACCGGGTGCCCTGGATGACCCGTTTAGGAAGGGGTTAAGTGGAGCAGGCACAAAATGGTATGCCCGGTTCCTTGCCGAGGGTATGTCTCCGCAGGAAGCCCGAAGAAATGGATGCGAGAAAAGAGTCACCAAATAGTGACAATAAAAGCTTGGGCGAGGGTAAGAGGAAAAGTAGCCAAATAACTCCACCTCCAAGGCAAGAAGCCAAAAAACCCAAGACGGCGGCAACATCTTACGAAGAACCCAAATCCGCTAAGATCAAACCCGTTGACCACAGGCTCTCCTACGCGGATGCGGCCTTGAGCGTCAGAATTGCTGTCATGCCGAGGGACTATCCTCAGGTCACCCTGAATGCTGACGAGCTGTCGGCACTTGAGGAGGCCATTATTGAGGAAGTTTCACTCGGCTGGAAGCACCTCCAAGGCAAGAAGCCAAGAAACCCAAGACGGCGGCAACATCTTACGAAGAACCCAAATCCGCTAAGATCAAACCCGTTGACCACAGGCTCTCCTACGCTGATGCGGCCTTGAGCGTCAGAATTGCTGTCATGCCGAGGGACTATCCTCAGGTCACCCTGAATGCTGACGAGCTGTCGGCACTTGAGGAGGCCATTATTGAGGAAGTTTCACTCGGCTGGAAGCACAAACTGAAGTTCAACGGTCTGCATTTCAGAACCGGTCTGCTTTTGGTCGATTGTGCTGGCACAGAAACAGCGGTTTGGCTCAAAGAGATTGTACCTAAGCTGAGCACTTGGAAGGGCATTGAGCTGACTACGTGTATGGGTGACAAAATCCCCAAGATGCATACCATCACGATGTTCTTGCCAAGAAGTAAGGGGCAAGATGACAAGAAATCCTTGGCACTTGTTCAAGCCCAAAATGAAGGACTGAATGTCCAAGCCGTGAGAGTAGTGAAGAGCCAGGTTGAAGGTAAGGGTCAACTGCTTGTGATCAGCATCGACACCAAGTCAGTTGAGACCATCATCAACGCAAAACATCAGCTCCACTACAAATTCGGCAAGTAGCGGTTGTTGGGCTAAAGAAAGCAGCCCCAAGCTCCTTTTTTGAACCAGAGGGTGAAACCAACAACACGTCAGCCTTAACCACCAATGCATCCACCTCCTGTCCACCCACTTTCCAAATCCTAAACACACCATCCCCCACACTAACCCCCATACCAACCATACAAACACCTATCGCTACGCCCACAAGGGATGAACACTTGATCTCCGGCAGCCAGGCAATGTCACTGGCAAACACGAACCTGGGTCCAACAGACAAAGAGATAGAGGACATAGACCTCTCTCTAAGTCGAATGGACCACGACGAAGTGCTTCCCACCGAAGAGGAAGAAGAACATCTTCTGGCAGATGATGGGGCAGTCGCCCCCATCTGCTAAAGGACACCAAAATGACTAGACGCGGGATCAGTACCAAGCTAGCCCAAGTGAACATTGACCACGCAAAGGCGGCATCAGCTATCTTAGCGAGGAAATTTACTGTGGACAACTAGGGGTTAGCACTGATCCAAGAACCCTGGATCTACGGGGATCAGGTAAGAGGGTTGACAAGTAGCTACTCTAAGTTAATATGGGACACGAAGGATGACTCGCCCAGAGCTTGCATAAAAATAAGAAATAATATAAATTTTATATGTCTTTCAGATTTTATGACGAGGGACTTGGTCTTAATACAGGCCCAAATAAATATTGAGGGAATCAACCAGACAATGGTTGTAGCAGCAGCCTACTTCGCCGGTGACGAGGCCAACATTCCACCAATGGAAGTACAAAGGCTAGTGGACTACTGCAGCCGGAAAAAGCTGTCCTTGTTGGTAGGTTGTGACGCCAATGCCCACCACACTATATGGGGCAGCACTGACATAAATCAGAGGGGTGAGTACCTTTTAGACTTTATGTTGGTAAAAAATCTAGAAATATTTAATGTAGGAAACACCCCTACTTTTGTTACTAGAACTAGAAAAGAAGTTTTAGACATTACTTTCGGATCACCGAACGTAGGCCGTCTAATAGGGGATTGGAGAGTATCCAATGAACGCTCAATGTCTGATCACAGAATAATTGTGTTTACCTTAGAAGGCCTTCTCATGGAGAATATCTCCGGAAGGAACCCTAAGAAAACAAACTGGGACCTATACAAAAACGTTCTAAAGTCAAATCTGGAACAAATAGGTCCAGTAAGTACGACAAATAGTCACCTTGAATTAGAATTTATAGTTAATGAGTTTAGTGGGGCTATACAGGAGGCTTATGAACTCAGTTGCCCTCTTAAACCTATTAAAAAACAGAAAGACGCCCAATGGTGGAACTCAAATCTGTCAAAATTAAGATCCAAGGTTAGGAAGCTCTTCAATGAAGCAAAAAGAACCGGGGAATGGGATAATTATACCACGGAATTGACAAATTACAATAAAGAAATACGAAAAGCCAAAAGAAATAGTTTTACGTCTTTCTGTGAGGGTATTTCCTCAACCCCTGCTGCGGCAAGACTACACAAAGCTCTTGCGAAGGAAAAGACAATGACATCATTAGCACTTCGCTATAGTGATGGGAGCTTCACCGAAAATGAAGAGCAGAGGGCCACTCTGCTACTTAATACGCACTTTCCAGGCAGCCTACCACTGGTAGAAAACTCACTAGAGAGAATACCTATCAAACCTAATAGAGAAGACTGGAAAATAGCTGCAAATATTTGCTCAGGCAAAAGGATTGAGTGGGCGATTAGTACCTTTCAACCTTTTAAGTCACCAGGGGCAGATGGTATCTTCCCAGCCCTTTTGCAAAAGGGTAAGGATGATCTTATGCCCTACCTGATTAGTATTCTTCGAAGTAGTATTGCTCTTGGGTATATACCAAGACTATGGAGGAGAGCTAAAGTAATCTTTATTCCTAAAATTGGGAAAAAAGACACAACCCATCCAAAGTCTTTCAGGCCAATAAGCTTAACATCCTTTGTACTGAAAACTTTAGAGAAAATAATAGACAACTTCATAAGAACAGAAGTTTTGATAAACAGGCCTCTCAATCTGCGACAACATGCCTATAGAGCGGGTAGATCTACAGAAACCGCTCTATTCGAACTCACTAATACCTTACAAAAAGCTTTATATGCAGAGGAAACGGCATTAGCTGCCTTCCTAGATATAGAAGGAGCATTCGATAACACCTCCCACAATTCTGTAAATAAAGCCCTTGTCAGGAAGTGTGTTCCCATCACCATAACCAGATGGATTAGGGAAATGTTAGGTACTAGAACAGCAGAGGCACTAGCAGGAACGAACATACAGAGTGTCGTTACCACAAGAGGTTGTCCTCAGGGAGGGGTACTATCACCCTTGCTGTGGAGCCTCGTAGTGGATGAACTGTTAGAAAGTCTTACGTCCCAAGGCATACAAGTCATAGGCTTCGCCGATGACATCGTAATCACAGCCCTTGGGAAGTTCGAAGAAACTCTATGTGATATAATCCAAAGAGGACTAACAATTACAAAGAAATGGTGTCTATCTGTAGGACTTAATATTAACCCCACAAAAAATACGATTGTACCATTTACCAAGAAAAGACTTCTACCCCGTATGAAACCTATCCGGTTAGCTGGTGAAGTAATTGAAACGAAGAGGGATGTAAAATACCTAGGAATTACACTAGATAGTAAACTCCTCTGGAACAAGCATGTAGAAATAACCGTCGGGAAAGCCACAAAGGCCCTAATGATATGCAAGAGACTTGCAGGAAAATCTTGGGTCTGCAAGCCTAACATCCTCAGATGGATGTACACCATGATGGTAAGACCCATCATTACCTATGGTGCGGTTGCTTGGCACAAACGAACCAAATTAGTAACAACTAGGAAAGCTCTAGAAAAATTACAAAGGCTCGCATGTTTATGTATAACTGGAGCAATGAGAACATGCCCTACAGCAGCTATGGAGGTTATCCTCCATCTATCCCCTCTTCACGAGGTAATTGTAAGTGCTGCAAAGTGAGCCATTATGAGATTTGCAAAGGAGGAAACGGGGACTGGAAAATGCATCAGTCGAAGGGAAAGAGACTGTATTCCGAAGTCCTCAATAACAAACCTTATTGACATTCCAAGAGATGGTATGATTAAAAAATATAACTTCGTGAAAAACTTTCAAACGAAGCTAAGTTGCAAGAAAGACTGGGTAGGCGAAACAGTAAACTACACTTTCAATGCAAATGCCATCAAGTGGTACACTGATGGATCGAGAACGACAGAAGGGACTGGTGCGGGAATTTTTGGGCCAAGAACCAAACTTTCCATACCGATGGGACAGTCCTCTAGCTACTTCAAGCTGAAGTACAAGCGATAGGAACATGCGCAGGTCAAAATCTCGAAAGGAATTACAATAAACAAAACATTGCCATTATGTCAGATAGCCAAGCAGCACTTAAAGCTCTGAGCTCCTACTCCATCAGCTCTAAGCTAGTATGGGAATGTGTAGAAAGGCTAAATAAACTCGGCAAAAATAACACTGTCACACTCCATTGGGTACCTGGCCACGTAGGTGTTCAGGGCAACGAAGATGCAGACTCCTTAGCAAAAATAGGTGCAACGACTCCCTTAACGGGACCTAAACCTTATTGCGGGATAGGAAAAAACGTGATAAGAAACAAAATCAAAAAAGAAGAGGAGGCAATAAGTTCCAAAAATTGGAAAGAACTCCCAAAGCTAAGACAGGCTAAACTATTACTTGGGAATTATAACCACCAACGTTTTACAGACTGTATCAGCTTAAGTAGAAACAACCTAAGAATTATAACGGGTCTCCTCACTTGACACTGCAAACTAAAAAGACACCTTAGTTTACTAGGCCTAGTAAGTAGTACCACATGCAGGTTCTGTGACACATATGAGGAAACGCCGGACCACATTCTAGGTCGATGTAGCACACTCATACATCAAAGAAAGAAGTACCTGGGACGCTACCAGGTAGAAGAGAGCGACTTACCATCTCTTAAAATACTAAAAAATACTCCAATTCTTGAGAGGAATACATTTGGAGGAAGAGCTGTAAGATGAGCAGGCCTCATCCAGCTCTAGGTGGGGGCACAATAGATCTCAAGGTCGCAGTGCAATATCCCTCAAAATTGTATTCATTCATTCATTCATACCTGGATTTGAACTGGCATCCTTCCGTGCCGAGAGTTAGCATGCATTCACTGAGCTAATTTGCAACATAAAATTCCCCGCAAAATGTTAATCAGTTGAAAAGTTCACACAGTTTCTTTTTATTTAGTTGGGCAGAGAGAAATGTACTGAGTCTACAGCACGTGTGCCCAGTAAACGTACATCACATGTAGCTTTATCTTCTACTTGGCACATAACTTTGTGGCGGGTTATAAATTCTTGTGTATGCATTACATAAGTTAGCCAGATAGATGTGTAATGAGTTCATACGGCTTGTATTCAATAAACGCGTGCGGTCATCACGAATATTTTTTTTTTATACTAAAGTGATTCTGATTAGTAACTTTCACTAATGGAGTATGAAGTTATTCTTGTGTGATATTATAAAAATTAGAAAAACAACTTTCGATAAAAAAAGAACGCCTGTTAATATTTGTTTGTTTTTATCACTTGGCTCAGTTAATAATAATAATAATTAATAATTTTTAATTAATATACTTAGGTACATATTTTTATTTTTCACAAAAGACAAATTTGATCACTTATGTAACTCGGTCACTTAACACAAATGACAAATTTGTTTTTACGGCTGGCGCCCGCGGCGACGCACATAACGTAAACACCTTTGAACCTTTGAGGAAAGGAATACGTTTACCAAAAGAAATAACGTATATTTCGGATAAAACTTTTTAAACTTTACTAATAGTCTAAGAAATATAGGATCGGACCAGGGACAAATTAATTCATGAAATTTTATTTCTGGCATTGACGCAGAATTTTATCCTCAACAACATATCCAAAATCCCCGCATTGGCTTTTTGTATAGGCGCATTTTAAGAGGTGGAGAGTGGAGGGAGGCGGGAGTTTGTGAAGCTGAAAAATTTGTTGTAATACAATCTAATCATATGACATATGTTTTTAGGGTGCTTTTGAACGATGATTCTAAAGAGACCAAAACTGAAAAGATACATGTATCCTGTGGAAAGTTAATGTCATTTTTATGGAATGATCACTTTTTTTAAAGTACAACAAGTAATTTATTACTCAAAACCATTTTAAAATAATGGGATATTAATGAAATTTAGTATAAATGTTTCATTTGGCATGCTTACCAAGAAACAAAAGAGTCCCCAAAAATATCTGTGGCTAAAGGGTGTTTTTTTGATGGAGCGATGCAACTGAGTGATTATTACCATAACATCCATGAACAAATTCTGACACTTGAATTTTGCTAAAAATTTTGCTAAAAATATTAAATTTAAATTGGCACCCAAGGATCAAAAGAGTCCGTACAAATACCTAGGGTCCAAGTGTGTTTTTTGGGGGTGTAAGGCTTGACCTGCTTAACGGAACAAACAGTAATTTCTGTTTCAAAATTAATCTAACTTTTTTTTAGGGTGCTTGTATCATATTTGTTATCAACTCAACAGTGTAAATTGCCTTTGGTGTTCGTCTCGGTTGTCTGGTCGAATTCATTTTTACAATTAAATATTTTTGCTGATTGAATGCATTCATTTAAATTCCTTCCCTTCTTGAAGTTTTTCATCCCCCATTTGAAGTTAAATCATATTCAAACGAAAAACAACCACAGACGAGCGAAGACCAAAGGTAAGATATTTTTTATTCCGAAATTGTAATTTTTGTAAAATACTTATAAATATTTTTTCTTTGTTAGTTTCTTTAAGCACCATCTTAATAAGACAATAAATTTGTTAAAATAAGGATTGTCTTTTTGCTACAAAGATTTGGTCGAGTTCGCTATAAAAGAAAAATAATATTCTTTAATATAATTATTATTATTTTATAATTATCATTAAATATTCTTAAATTTTGTGGCTACATTTTTGTGAAGACGACGCCGCCGCCATGGTTACGAAAAAAGTTGCAGCTGAAGGCAAAATAGCGGACCCAAGTAAGAGCTGCCCTATGTGTAACGATGCAGACAGTGAAGCAATGGTCCAATGTGACTCCTGTGATGTATGGCTTCACTTCATCCGTGTCAACGTTACGGCCAGTGTAAGCGAGGAAGATTGGGTGTGCAAAAGCTGCAACTAGCAAGGATGTTGGCGACATCGATAACGAGGTACGTAAGGTAGATAAGCAAAGTGTTGCTCAAAATAAAAATAAAAAAGTGTCAAAAATTTAAAAATCGGCTTATTGCGTCTCAATGAGGAAAAGGAAATTGAGATGAGATTCGTAAAGATAAAATACGAACTCATGCTAATGAAAAGCGATTCAGAGTCAAATAGTGAGGTAGTAGAAACTGGTGCTAAGGCACAAGGGGTTAAGTGGGCAATTGATGGCATAGACTCAGGGCTGGGCAAGGGTGATGGCTCGACAATTGGAGGTGGAAAAAACAATAGTTCTGACGTCATTATTGTATCTTCAAATGAGAACATGTTCGGTGGCAATCCAAGCAAAAAATTCTTATTTTTTTTTTTGTAAAAAAGTTAAATTTTTTTTGTTAAAAAAGGTAATTTTTTTGTAAAAAAAGTTTATTTGCGTAAAATCACATTGCAGCGTTATACAGTCAGTGAGTCACGGATGAGCTTAAATATTTATTTTAATACTTACATTTTCCCCATCTGCTTGTTTCTCGCTGCGTTTTAAAAATTTTGCGAAATTTTTGCTCTGTTCTTTATTTCCGGCCTCAACAAGCCTTCGCCTTTTTCTAAATTCTGCCCAGAAGGCTTTTTTTATCCATATTGGAAAAAACGAATAATAAACACTTTCACAAAATACGTCACTTCTATAAAAATCTGTTAGCTATTTTAGTACAGGCAATGGGGAAAAATCTGAAAAAAGTTTTGACGTCTGAAAAGTTTGAATGCAGTTTTGAAGAGGGTTTGTTTTTTAGCTTAAATCGCGATTTGCGGGATTTTTGGTCTTGTTTTGAGTTTGAAAATTATTTTCTCAAAAACTGTTTGCTCAAACAACTTGACCTCGTAGCTTTCATTTTTTCACTCTATTCTCCTTTTCCATTTTATAAAAATTGCCATCTCCTGTGTAAGCAGGCACTTAACCCTTACTCAGTTGCAGTGTGCAATATGAAAACCTGCAAGCTCTGACCCATATGATTCCGTATAAATATGTTTTTTTATTTTATATTTATGTTAGTGTCGATACTCAGTGTGCAGAAAAAAAAACTTGAACATCCATTGACTAAATTGTAGTAGTAGGTAGCACAGCAACCTACCTGTTCTCTTTTTCGGATAAATTTTGTTGTTGTTTTTTTTTTCGTAGATGAGAAGTCACATACGAAGAAGAAGAAGCTTCAATAATATGTGAGACGTGACGGGGATCGCTTTGAAGCAGGTCTTTTATGGAAGTTTGAAAACATTTCCCTTCCTGATAATTTCTCGATGGCGTATCGAAGACTCTGCTGTTTCGAACGCAAGCTGGCCGATTGCCGATTTAAAACACCAAGTGTGCACTCACGTTAAGGATATGGAATCATAGGACTACATTCAAAAACTTTCGACGGCTGAAATAAATGCTGATTATGCGCGTTAGTGGTACCTACCAATTTTTGCCGTAAGAAACCCAAACAAACTAAGCAAGATTGGGTCGCCGCCGCGGAATGCAATGGCGTGTCTTTGAATGGAGTTCTTGAGAGGGGACCGGACTTGACGGCATCTTTAATCGACGTTCTCTTCAACTTTAGAATTGGAAAAATTGGTCTGTGTGGAGATATATGTGAAATGTTTCACAGAATATCCATAGTAAACGCAGATCAGCAGTGTCAACGATTCTTATGGCGAGTTGGAATGGACAAGCGACAACCAGATGCTTACATTCTCAAGGTTATGAGCTTTGGTGCCAGTTGCTCACCTTCGCTGGCCCAAGCTGTAAAATATCTTAACGCAGTGGAATACAAGGATAAATTCCCAAGAGCTGCTAAGTCCATAATAGAGAGGCACTTTGTTGACGCTATGCTGGATAGCGTTAATTCAGCCCAAGAAGCCATTGAATTGGCCAAGCAAGTGAGAGAGCTACACAAACGCGCAAACTTTCATGTTCGAAATTGGCTTTCTAATTCTAAGGAAGTAATTAATGCTTTGGGTGAGGCAGGTTCGATGGAAAGTTTTTGCAAAAGCAGGACGAACAGTTGAACAAGTTTTGGAGGCGTATAAGATATTGGGAATGTGGTGGAGAACTTTCGATGACGCGTTCACCTTTGACCTGAAATATACAAAAGCTAGTGAAGAAGTATTAAAGGGTGATGACCTACCAACCAAGAATCAGCTGCTCAAGTTGTTGATGTCAATTTTTGACCCGTTGGGGCTTTTTAGAATTTTGTACCGTATACATGAAAATGCTGCTTCAAGACATATGGCGCTGTGGAATTGAATGGGACGAAATCATTCCTCAAGAATTCGTGGAATCATAGACTAGATGGCGTTCAGTTCTCAAAGGCGTTGAAGACGTTCACATTCCCAGATGCTATTTTACATTAAGTAATTGTGATTCCAGCAAGATTCAAGTACATGTGTTCGTGGATGCCAGCGAAGGTGCATATGCCGCAGTGGCATATCTAAGGATCACTTGTGAGAAAGGAGTGGAGGTTGCCCTCGTGTGTGCTAGGACGAAAGTGGCGCCTTTAAAACCTATTTCGATACCGAGGACGGAGCTTTTGGCAGCAGAATGGGATCTCGATTTGGAAATGCAATCGTAAAAGCTCATGATCGAATAAACACATTACTGGTCTGACTCGAAAACAGTTTTGTCATGGCTTAGATCTGACCCGAAGAAATATAAACAGTTTGTTATGTTTCGAATTGGCGAAATTCAGGAAACTACGAATGTTTCGAACTGGAGGTACGTTCCATCAAAGCAGAATGTAGCTGATATGGCGACAAAATGGAGTCGTAGTCCATATTTTAGCCGAGATAGTACGCGTGGTTTACTGGACCAGCTTTTTTGATTCTGCAGTCTAATCTATGGCCTTCAAACCAGTACGTCGACGAAGGAATATCTTGCAGCGAATTGAAAAGGGATCCTGATCTACATCAAGTAGCAGCGCAAATCGAATTACAGCAAGTACACATTTCCGTAAACTACCACCGATTTTCTAAATGGGAGCGACTTTTTCGAAGTTTGGCGTACGTTAGAAAATATATCAACTGCCTTAAATCAAGAAAGTTTTCTAAAGAACGATTAACTACAATCAACTCTAATACTGATGACGTTCCGAACCTAACCGATAAAGAGTTGCGTTGGAGCCATGAAGCCCTATATCGCCTTGTCCAAGCCCAAGCCTATTTTTTAGAATATCGCCTTTTATTAGATAACCCTGTTTGTGCCTTGCCCAAGTTAAGCCCACTTAAGACCATGTGACCATTTATTGACAAAAATTTCATAATCTGTATGCGAAGTCGCCTAGAAAACACTAACATATTTAGCGACGCAACGAAAAAACCAGTTATACCACCTGAAACTCATTATATTACCAAACTCATTGTTGATTTTTACCACAGAAAGTTGCATCACGTTAATCATGAGACTGTTATTAATGAAATCTTTCAGTCATACCAAATTCTAGGTTTGCGAACACTATTAAGAACAGTTCGCAGTGAGTGTCAGATGTGCAAAATTCAACGAGCAAATCTGAAGCCCCCAGAAATGGCACACTTAAAAGATGCACGTCTATCGCCCTACACTAGAGCCTTTTCGTACGTGGGCCTAGATTTTTTTGGTCCGTTTTTGGTGACGGTAGGCAGATGAGCTGAGAAACGCTATGGTGCTGTTTTTATGTGTTTGACATGCCGTGCAATTCACATCAAGGTCGCTCACAGTCTTTCTATGAGTTCATGCGTGATGGTGATTCGCAACTTCATTGCAAGAAGAGCAATACCAATACAATTTTATAGCGACAACGGCACCAACCTAAGGGCTGCTGAGAAAGAGCTGCGAGAAGCATATCGTAAAATCAGCTTCAATGCACTTCAAGCCGAATTTACAAGCCAAGGAACCGGTTGGATCTTTATCCCTCCGCTGAGCCCGCATATGGGAGGCGCATGGGAGCGAATGGTACGCTCCGGTACGCTCCATAAAATCAGTTCTGTACCAAATCATCACGCATGACACAAAACTCACTGATGAATAGCTCAACAATTTGCTTGTAGAAGTGGAAAGCATAATAAACAGCCGCCCTCTCACGTACTTGAAACCGCAGAACAGGAAGCTCTCACACCCAATCATTTTCTGCTGGGATCGACATCAAGAAGCAAACCTCCAGGTCGTTTTGAGTCCACTGACCAATATGTAAGATCTTCGTGGCGACACTCACAATTCCTCCCTGATAAGTTCTGAAAAAGATGTATAGTAGAGTTCCTTCCTACACTTACGCGACGAACCCAAAAAAGCCAAACCCATAAAAGTAGGAGACGTCGTTGTGATTGAAGACTCGAATCTGCCGCGACATTGCTGGCCCAAAGGTATTGTGGCAGAACTATAACCGCTAAGGATGAACAAGTCAGGAGCGCCTTGTTAAGACGTCAAGTGGAGAATATCATAGACCGGCAGCAAAGACAGCTGTTTAAGATGTCAAACGTCGTGCTGATGAAGTTTTGATACCTGTTAAGGTACTTACTCGCTCACACACTCGCCATACCGGGGGGAGAATGTTGAATGTTATCAACTCATCAGTGTAAACTTGCCTTTGGTATGGTAGTATTCATTTTTACAATTTAATATTTTTGCTGATGAATGCATTCAATTCATTTAAATTCCTTCCCTTGTTGATATTTTGTATCCCCCATTTCAAGTTAAATCATATTCAAACGAAAAACAACCACAGCCGAGCGAAGACCAAAGTTAAGATATTTTGTATTCTGAAATTTTAATTTTTGTAAAATAAAGTAAAACATGCAACTAATCTAGGTACACACATATAATTATTGAAATTATTGAACATTTCTAACTTTTGACACGTCGAATAACAACCAATTATTTGATTTAATCACACAAAATAATAATCAGTTACAAGATATTTTAGTTCGAGAATGGTTTGTCTATATAAATAACTGTTGGACAAGTCATCACGAATATAAATTTTACAATCATGTCGATAACAAAACTTGGTATAGTTTTGATTGCATTCCTAACCAGTGCCCTAGCTCTGCATTATATTTCTGAATGGCAAGAAGATGCAGTAAGCGCTTGTCCTGGAAGTGAACACTTATTCCTGGATGCCTATTTCGATTATTCAAATCTCGATATCAAGCAAATTGATGAGGGAATTATAGTGCATGGTTATATAGTACTCCTGAAAAAACTTGATCCCAGTTTGCAAGTAAGGATTCAAATTCAACTATGTATTTACTCGTAGTATGACAATGTTATACAAATACATACCTTTTTAGGTACATATTCAAGTTCAAAAGTTAAGCAGCGGTCGATGGGTTGACACTGCTTTTCAAAGCTATCGTCCTGATCTCTGCAAGGTTTTATTTGATAAAAACGAAGCTTGGTATGAAGTTGTCAAAGAATTAGAAGCCAACTCTAAAGTATGCCCCCCGGAACCAGGAGTAAGATATTATTAGTTTATATAGTTAAAGTTTGTTATTATTATTTTTTTTCTTATAGACAAAATATGTTTTCAACAACAAGAAACTCGCAACCGTTGTAAGGGGTGCACCTCCGGGCCTGCAAGGTTTTTATGGTGTTATAGTCAAAATATTATCACAGGGAAAACTAATTTTGTGTGCGTTTTATCAGGGAGATTTGAAACTAAAAAGTCTGAAATTATAAAATGATCGGTTGGGGTCCTTGAAAACTAGAGTGCCGATATAATTTAATTTAAAAAGAAAAAAACCCAATTACATTTTTTTAAATACTTGCTTGGAATTAAACTGTCAATTGATTTTTTTAAGATACTATCAATTTTAAGTCAGTAATGAATTGCATAATAAAATTATCCAGCAGTGCTGCTTGAGATATTCGCCTTGTTATGGTTTTCGTAAGTAAAATTAAAACTTTGCATATGTTCCCGTTGACATGAGGTTCAGTACCTCCAGCCTGGAAAAAACAGCAATGAAAACTTTATTTTTTAATATTTAAACAATTTTTATTGCTACGAAAAAGAAGCAAAATATAATTAACTATACAACTTTTGAATGGTAAAATATTAGATTTTAATTGAACTTTCACGTCACTTCGATTGTGTTAACAAATGTTTAATAAAAACTGCAGTGCAAAACTGATGCGTTCTTTTAATTACAATTGTTAACTATGGTTATTAGGTCAACAAAAACTGTTGAAGTGTCATCAGGTGTGTTTTGTTGAGCTCCCTAATGTGCTAAACAGATGTGCACCGTTTTTCATGCAGCGAAATTAATTTACACAGGTTTCACAGGATTCACTCAAAGTCTGCATGTAGCTCAACGCCGCACGATATCTCTATTTCTAAATTTCCTGCGCGGAATCATTTGCTGAGTTCCGAAATGCATCAGATGCGCATTTGCTGTAAAGTCATAAGTTTCAAAACTTAAACGTGGAAATGTTTACAAAGCGAAAGCAGCATGTTTGCGTAGCAGATGCGCCGCATCAATAGAGTATTGCTGCCGCATCAAAACTTTTTGGAACTAGGCCATGCAACCTGTAACGAACGTACATTTTTAAATGTCCCAACTGACATCACTCCTTAAGCCTAGTACGCTGCTGATGCGAAACGAAAGTTTCCTGTGGTCTCTAAGAAGACAAAGAAATACTTACGAAAACACAGCGGAAAAATATTCATTGAGAGTTTCACAAATTGCAAATAAATAAAATAAAATTTAACGAAAAAATCAAAGAAGAGCCATGCTGTAATGAAAGAAACAACAAATAAAAACACCAACAAAGCCAAATGTCATTTTTCCGCACACAATTAATGGTGCGGGCAATTAATTCTGTGCGAAAAGAGAGTGGAGACTTGTCAAAATGATTTGGTATCATCATCAATCATCAATTCGCTGGTCGAACAGCGTACCACAGAACGAAAAGAACATCGACATTTTTCGTGTATCGTCATTTCATTTTTGTATGGTATTTTTCGTTTCACCAGCAGCGTATAGCTTGAACCAAATCAATTGGCTAACGATCGGTTGCGCAGAGAGAGGATTTAAGAGAACAAAAATGGTGCGCAAGATATTTAATGAGTAAAGATTATTCTTTAAATTTTACAATGCCCAACTCAACTTTGTTTTTCTTTAAAATTAAAATGAGAGTATGAGTTCAATTTTTTTATTTGGGGTTAACTTATTTCAGCGCACTTATAATAAAAAGGAAATCTTTTGCAAAATACAATTGGGTTAAATATAAAAAAGGACCAGTCATTTATAAATAGTTAAGGGATTATTGATTGTTTATATGCTCTATGGTTGTATGATTTGTGGCTTTGCAACAGATATGTTCCGGGGGCGATGTGTTTGTATTTATTTAATGGCGTTAGTGTTTATTTGATATATTTTTTGACCAGTGGAGTTTTGGGAAAATATTAATAGATCAGTGTTTACGAGTTTTAATAATTTTTTACCTACGAGTTTTTATGAATGAACGTTTTCTTCAGAGAAGAAAAGTTGAAACAACAAATAGTTTTAAGGAATAGTTTACATACATTTATTTTACTGTTAAATAATTATAATAAATTTGTATTTCAAAAATAAATATCAACATAATAATAAAGTATATATAATATAAATAAAAATGATATAATTTAAATAATAATTGCCGTCACCTGGATTAATTATAATTGTTTTCCATATTGTGTCCCACGTCAGGTCATGAGAAAAGTACTCTTCCTCAGTTCTTATAGCTTTTTCACACACTTTTTTCCAATCTTCAGCCGTTATTTATGAAAATTCTTCCTCTGATAATTTTTGAACATCTAATAATTTGAATGTTTTGTGTTTCGTCTGCCTACTCCTGCCTTGACAGTTGCCCAAATATTTTCAACGGGATTAAAGTCTGGATGATAGGGTGGTAAACGAACGAGGCATTGTCCATTAAAATAATTGAAGGTTCCTCCAAGTTATTCAAAACTTGTTCTTGTATCCATTTGCAGAAATTTTCAAAATTCATGTCGTCGTGGTAGTCTCCCGTTTTCGTTCCAGACTTGAATAAAAGTAAGGCGAAGGCTTTTTCACCACTTGCATGCGCATTTATCAATTTGAATTTGGTGTCTTCAATCCACTGCTACTATCATCAGTCCATGGCCTTGGCCTTGTATGTGAGCTATGAATATAACTTTCGTCCAAATAAATGATGTCATATTCTTTCATTCTATACTCCCTGATTTTTCTCAGATACTTCACCCGCATGAGTTTAATATCATTTCTTTCACAAAAAAGTTTGCGGTTGTTTTGCGATTTTTTTGTAGGTAAATCCGTTCTTTCTTAGAATCCTGTTGAGAGATGTAATACTTAAATTAAGCTCTAGATCTTCGTGGACTTGTTCTCTCAACATTTTAAAACAGATCATCATTTTTTCCTCCTGGTGGAAATTATGTATTATTCGCCGAATAGCTGTGATGTCAAATTCATCTAGTCCAGTTTTCCACCTCGTATGTGGTACTTTTTTCTTTGGTGATTTCACAACTCCTGTCTCTTCGTATTCTTTAATAATTCTTCTGATTGATCGTTCAGAAATTCCAGTAAATTCCACGGTATGCGAGGTTGCGATACTCACAGGATTTTCAAACAACAAACTCTTGGCTGCCATAAAATAAATTTAAACGCATCGCCCCCGGAACATATCTATTGCTAAGCCACAAATCATAAAACCATAAAGCATAGAAACAAACTGTTTTTACTCAAGCTTTTTTGAACAATATGAAGGGCACGGCCTCAGAATGATTGAAAAAATAATTTGAAATGTAAAATTCAGAGTTTCACTTCGTTGTAAATTCAGTTTTATTTTAATAAAAGTTCAATGATTAAAATTATAACTTTGGATTTAATTTAGAGAAAATGATCTTGACAACTATGCTGTATGATTAAAAAAAGCAAAGTGAACATATTCAAATCTTTTCTATGTAGGTAAGTTATACCAGTTTAAAGAAGTAATACAATATTGTAAGTACAAGTTATATTTTTGTAATAGAATAAATTTAGCAAATTAAATCAGGGTTGGCAGGCAAGTAGCAGATTAGTCAATGCAAAAACGTCTAAACATTCTCCCCGCATTGAACTTAACTGCAGCCTCCCACAAATCCCCAAAGTGCGGAGATCTCGCGGGTAAGTTCTTCCAGGTTATACCATCTGCAGACAGTTCACGAAGTATCTCTTCCCGTGATTCCTCCCTTTGAAACATTTCACGAAGTTCTTGTAATTCATTTTTTGCTCCAATGAAATTTGTGGTGTTGTCACTATAGATGGCTGAGCACAACCCCCTTCGCCCAACGAACCTTCTGAGCGCGGCAATAAATGCCGATGACGTGCGGTCCTCTACCAATTCTCAATGAATTGCCTTAGTGACAAAGCAAACGAAGACCGAAATATAAGCCTTAACAGGCGTTGTACCTCTCCTCCGGAAGTGCACGAAAAATGGACCACAAAAGTCTGTACCAACAATGTTGAATAGTCTATTCTGCTGTACACGTGATGATGGTAAGTCCGCCATTAACTGTTGACATGATAAAGGCCGTGTTTTAAATCACATTATACAATTTCGAAAAACCCTTCCAGAAATAGCTCTTCCATGAACAGGCCAAAAAATTTCACTGCTGCACATAACTCCAGTCGAGGTAAAGACACGCCTATTTTTGCCACCTTTGATTTTGAACACAATAACTCAACGTGTATTAATCCATCATCGTTCACGCTTCGAATATATATGCAAGCTCCGTAGGCACGCTCAGAGATGTCGGAAAAGGCATGCAATTGGCAGTCTGCTTGATTTCCAAAAAAGATCTGACGCAAAATAGTTATATTGTAAAGCTCTTGAAGCTCTGCCGTGTATTGTATCCAAAGAGTGTGAAGTTGTAGTGGTAGTGATTGGTCCCAAGGTAGTCTAAGTTCCCATAGTTGTTGCATGAAGAGTTTTCCCACCACAATGATTGGGTTTATGAGTCCCAAGGGATCAAAAGCTTCGACAGTTCAGACAAGACTGTTCTTTTTGTAACTCCTTGAGTAAGCACGGGTAGTACATCAAACGTTAACTTATCGCATTCAGGAATCCATGCCATCCCAGGCGTTTTTATAGCATCAGAATTTTTAACCCTATATAAGCTTTCCCGATGCTCCGTTGGAATGTTGTTTAATAATTCTGTATTGTTTGCGCACCATTTTTTCTTAGCTCGAATCCACCCCTCGGTAGTAAAGATGTCAGTTCATGTTGTATGCGCTTTGCTTCATCTAAAGTTTTTGCTCCTGTAAGAACGTCATCCACATAAAATGATGATGAAATCTCCTTCGCAGCCAAAGGAAAATCAACGCCTTGATCGATGGATAGTTGTTTTAAGGCTCTTGTTGCAAGAAAGGAGGCAATTTTCGCTCAAGAGCTTGAAATCTTCGTAATGCAGCATCATACGATTTGCCCAATAAATTTGTCCTTTTTTTAAAGGGTAACCTAACTTGGTATCTTCATGATGGTAAACGAGAAAAGTAACTTATGAAATGACCTTCACATAACTGCTCTTCCTTGGAGAGAATCGTAGAATGGTTTGAATCATGGTTTTCAATATGCCAAAATAGCTTTAAAGTTTTATTGATGTTCTCATTGCAAGCATTGCAGACGGTGTTCACGCTGTTGATAGCAGCACTTAACTTGTGCTGTGAATAAAACGTATCAGAAACAACCCAGCCTAAGAGTGTATTTTGAAGAATTGGAAGAGTTTCCGAAAACTTTATCTGTCCAATGCAGAGAATACCAAAAAATAATTCGGCACCCAAGAGAATATCTATTTTTTGGGGAGTATTAAAGAGCGGATCAGAGAGGTTTAAATTTTTCGGAATAATCCAATTGCTCGTATCAATTTGATCATGCGGAAGTAAACCGGTTATTGCAGAGATGACGTTGGCATCGATCGTAGAAGAAAAGTTATAGAATTGCGATTTAATTAGAAACGAAATCTTTGAGGTACTTAGTGTGCTTTAATTAAAAATTCCAGCCAGAGAGCATGTTGAAGGCTTCCGAGCAAGGCCTAAGGTTTGGGCAAAGCGTTCGTTAATCAAATTAATCTGAGCACCAGAATCGAGGGTACCCTGCATGGCACTGGAATTTTGTTTTTGTTGAGTACGTAAACTACGGCCGTTGCTAAAAGTGTGTATTTATGTTGATGGCCTGGTGCAGAAACTTGGAGGACACTAGAGGGGACACTCGACGTACTATCAACACCTAGTGAGTAACCAGCCGGACTCAGAGTGGGCAGATTTGTTATATTGTTGTTATTTCCTGGTGTAAATGTTGTACAAGCTGCAAAATATTGATTATTATGCAGAAGACTCTGGAGTTTATCACCACATTCACGGCAACTAATGGCTGATGGACAGTTACCTATCTCATGATCGTTTTTTAAACAATTTTGGCAAATTTTTAATGATTTGTTTATTGCGGTCTGGTACTGATAATTCCGCAAATTTAAAACATTTATAAATGGAATGGCCATATCTCGAGAAAAAAAAGGCATTTAAAAATATTTGTTGTTACTGCTAATATATTTTTGTTTTGATATTTAGAATTGTTATTGTTTTCATGCAGAATATTATTACGTGTGTTGGGAATAGCAACATTACCTTCAATCTTTAGACACCTTTTTTTTAAGAAATCGAATAGCTCCGATAACGCCGGCAATCGATCTACTGGAGCCTTATCGTTCCATGACATCAGGTTTGATGAATCCAGCTATTAAGTCGTCCCACTGATCAACTGGTCTACTTAGGTTCCGAAGACAGCTTAATTGGTTATTGAAGGTATCCATTAATGCTCGAATGTCTGCCGCTGAGGACCTTTGCAGCTTCGGATATCTGAAGATTCGGGAAAGATGTTCCTGCGCGATGACCTTTTTGTTCTCAAATCGCTCTTTTAAGTGCCTGAGGGTAGTTTTCAGCCTCGACCTTCAACTCAGCAATGGGAGCTCTTGCGAGCGGGCTTAGCTTGGCCATGAGATGATGAAATTTAGCCAGCGTTGAGAGATTCGGATTCGTGTCGATTAAAGAGCTAAATGTCGGGAACCAGAAAATCCATTTTGTAGGAAGCTCGATCACTGGAAGGCGTAAAGGATCAAACCTGATGGTGGAAGAACTTTCGCCCTTAGCCTCCTGGGGAGGTTTTAGGGACTGCTGAAGTGTTTTCAAGGTAGCCAAAATTTTAAAATAAGTTTCTTCGTACTTCGCTCGTTCATCATTTTTATATTCTTCGGGGTCCAACTCCTCGATTTTTAACTGGTCAGCCTTGAAGTTAGTGAAGACCTCATTGAGTGCATCGATGCGAATTTGAAGCTCCTCAATTGAGGTTATGGAGAGGGAGACATCAGGTTGCACGCGGTGCTCGAATTCAGCAGATCTTTCAATTTGGGATATCCATACCGTTCGACGGTTTGTTGCGGGCTCCTTTATTGCCGTCGGGGTCAATGCTGGCATGCTTGACCGGCCTCACGCTCGTCGGAGGGTGTGTGTTCTTGACCCCTATCAGAACCGCGCATACAAATCATGCCAGGCTTATGCGTCTAGTTGTTATGACGCTGCGAGACATCACCTCTACCCACCCTGCCTTGGTTACCTATCTTGCTTAAGTTACCCCTTATCTTGCCATCTTTCACTCCCCTACTCCATCCCCACCATCCTCGTCAATCCTCATCCTTTATCCTTTAAATTAAAAACCCATTATGTTAATTTATAGCTCGGTTCAAATATTATAAATGTATTTACTGCCCATATTATTTAAAACAAATTTAAAACTTATAAATCATAAACAATATTTAAATTAATAAGTTAAACAAAATCAAATAACAAAATTTAATTTAAGTCAACTAAATTATTTATATGTCCCACTGTTGACAAGCCAAAACAAAATAATAATATAATAAACAAATAATTAAATCAAATTTAAAACAATCTTCAATCAATAGTAGATACTCAGTGTTTGATGCTTAATTATACATACATATGCAAGAATATATGCGTTTGTATGCACTGCACTCGAAACTACTAAATACCATTAGTCCCCACCCTTGAATTCTTTTCTACATCCAATAAGTTATTATTTTTTTAAAGAACAGGTAAATAGTGACTCACCCCTTTTATTCCGTGATATCCAGCTGACGATGAAGTGGCCACAGCATCCAGGCTGGTGAATTACCTGTCAATATCCTTCTTTAAAATGTACCTTATCAAATGTTTAAAAGATTCACTTTCTTAGCCCATACAACAAAAGTGCTAAACTAATAGGTGCATGCAAGTAGCTTTGCATATAAATGAATAAATATACATACGTCCATATGAGTACCACTAGTTTGAAAGTAAATTTTTTTTTTTACGATGTTCAAGAAACAAAAAAAACTTATTTATAAGGCATTTAGGGCATTTAAAAATCAAAAATTAAACAATTAATATAAAACAACAAAAAAATATTTCGACGATGAAAACCGGGATCGAACCCCGGACCCACGGGTTGCCGATAAGACACCCAATCCGCTGCGCCACGAAGCTTAGGAATTTCCGCTGGATTTATAGTATAAAACAAACTGGCGGTTACACACTTTTAAACTATGGTTGTTTCTAAATCGGCTACCCACTTTGTGGGGACCGGGACAACGACTTTGCCTTTAACAAGCAGACAATTTTCTCTATAAAACAAGATAAAAAAAATCACTATCATGGACGGCATATTTTTCGATTATAATGCTTGTTACCTGCTTCTAAGGTTTTACTGTGCACAAAATTATATACATAGGTATGTAGGTATCTTCCTGAACTTTCCTTTTGTTTCACCTTGAAATTTTAATTTTTGCACTACTCTACAAAATTTCGTTTTATTAATAACTGAGATAAACTTTAATGGCACAGAAAAATCGTTATTACCTGGTACGGTCTATGTTCAATTTTTAAACTTTGTAATTCAAAACAAAAAAAAAAGGTGTTTATATATTTTAATTTTTCTTTTAAATCACTCGGTAAAGAAAATTAAATTATGGCGGCTTTTTACAGACCATACGCACTTTAGCAAGTAAATTTTTTTTTTTGAAAAGCTCTTGGTAAATCGTCACCTAAATTACCCCTATTCATGGGAAAAGTGCCACCAATTTTTCAACGGTGACGTTCGGCACACTCATACATTCAAAGATTTCTCCTACTTGATCGATTTGTAGGAGAATAGTGGCATTTCGCTTAGGAGTGATGTCAGTAGGGAAATTTTAAAATTTACGTTCGTAACACAGGGCTTTGCTTTTTGTTTGCATGGACATAAGAACAAAATTGCAAAATGAACCCACAGTCTGCCTTAATATCACTAAACTATCTAACTAATAACACACCAAAACGTGGGTGCCGAACCTACTACCATAGCCGGGCAAAAATAAAAGATCGCCAGAAACCCGTCAGATGAGTCATCAACTCACATCACTGCCGAATATCCTTGGCGTGGTAAACTCCTATCGCTTTGCCAGCCAAAGTATCAAGCTCGTACATGCAGTTCCCTACGGTACGACGTACGCGAGCCTTGATAAATTTTGGAAGCAATTTAGCATTTTGACCTTGGGCAAAATTGCTCTGGGAAAAATTCCGATAGAAGATTTCCTGACCTACCCTAAACGAAGTTTGTCTTCACCTAGTGTTGTAAGTAGCCTTTGACCGTTCGTGTGCGCTCTGCAAATTTTCAGACAACTTTTGACGTGCAAGTGCAATCTTCGCTTCACGTGGCACAACATCTTGTTCCGGATCATGAAGTGCTTTTAAATTTCTCAGAATTTTGTAGGCAGATCCATGGTTAATCATATTTTGGCCGAACATTGCAAAATATGGTTGACAACCGAGAGAGTCATGGTTATCAGACCTCAAAGCACAAGCTATGCTTGAAAGGTATGAATCCCAATTATCTTGTTCGCCCTGTACGAATACCCTCAACTTATTTAATATACTTCGGTTAACCCTCTCTGATATATTTGCCTGCGGAGAATAAAAAGCAATAATCATTAGTTTTTTTTTAATTCAAATTCTTCAAGCATTAAATCATTAAAATCTAAATCCTAAATTCTATATTAAATTCAAATTCACAACTAAAACCTACAATAACAAAAAAAAAAAAAAAAAAAAAAATAAGATAATACTACGTTTCCACCAGACACTAAACCGAGATTTAGCAAGATTATCACAAATCTCCTTGAAATCTACAAGATTTACCATACAAATTTTAATCTCCTCAAATGAAGATTTCAAATAAAACTCATTCAAATATACTTGGAAACATTAGTTTGTCAAATCAAACAAACTTTTTTTTCGAAGAATAATTGTGGAACCGACCTATTTTCGTTTATTGACAGATGGAAATGTAAACAAAAACTATCTATCTCACTTCCACTTCATATCAAAAAAATGAAACATCATTTGAATGTGTTGCCATAATCCTCTTTTTGTGCAGTGGAAACACCAGACAAATCTCATTACCGAAATCTCGGTCTAGTGGTTGGTGGAAACGTAGTATAAGAAACAACACAAAACAGAGTAAAGTAAACTACATGAAATTGAATGAAACTAAATAGGTACCTAATAAAGTTCACTAAAATTGAACAAACATTTTCTAAAAGTTTAGCAAGGTTTTTTTTTATTATGTGTACAGCATTATTTTTCGATTTTTAAATTCTTACAAATTTAATCTTTTTTAAATAGGTAAAATTATAAATAAAAGAAAAAAAAAACATCATACCTACAAATTTAATGTCAACCTCGGAGCGGTGCACGGAGCGGTCTTCGAAGGCAGAATCAGCATTAGCAAGAAAAGCTCTACAGAAAACCAGGGAGTAAGAAAGCTCATTTTCTTTACAATTAAAAGCTCGGTAAGTGATTTTTGATTTTATTTGATTGTGAATTTATAATCGAAAGTGCATACACAAACACAAATTAACATTTGTCGGAATTAGTTTGTTTTTTTTTTTATTCAAAAAGTTTTATGAACAGGAATAATTAGATCATACTCACAGTGAATAGGATCAAAATAATATTCTCACCGGACAATTCGAAACCGGAAGAGAAGTTTTGATTAAAAGTAGGCTACCGATTTTACCTAAAGGTAGAAGTCATAATAAAAATCTTTTACCTTTTTAACTGAATGTTCATTTAGTCAATCAAGTCTTTTCTTTTGAATTGATTATCTAATTCAAATTAAAGTGACTAAGTCAAAATAGAAAAACTAGACAAACATAAAAGTAAGGGAGATCAATCAATTATAAGAGAAAAAAAAAAAAAAAAAAAAAAAAAAAAAAAATAATGAGCAAATTAGACAGTAACAATAATTAGGATACACATAGTAAGATAAGAGAGGAGATGAGTTTACTACTACCTATATATTTGAATTTTTTTTTTTGGATTTATAATACCCTTATCAAACTAAGTGAAATTATACATTTGTACATAAAGATCTATCGAATACACGCTTGCGGCTTTCCTTGATATAGAAGGCGCCTTTAACAACGTCAGCGGCCGTGCAATAGTAGGAGCACTGGAAAATTTGAAGGTGGACGGCCTTCTGATTAAGTTGATAGACCATATGTTGGGAAGTAGGGTCATCAACTCTGCATTGGGAGGCTATTCCACTAGAAGATCTGTCACTAGAGGCACACCACAAGGTGGGGTCCTTTCACCACTTCTATGGAACTTGGTCATAAATGACTTACTGACTGTCCTGGAGGGTGAAGGATTCAAAGTGATTGCGTATGCCGATGATGTTGCAATAGCTATATCAGGGAAACACCCCCAGGTTCTTACAGAACTTCTTCAAACCGCTCTTAACAAGCTAATAAAATGGGCAGAACGCTGTGAGCTAGGTGTAAACCCCCGCAAAACAGAACTTGTCCTCTTCACAAGGAAATATAAAATTCCACAGATAAATCCTCCAACAATTAATGGTGTTCCACTTTCCTTTTCAGATGAAGCCAAATATTTAGGTCTCATACTGGATAAAAAACTAAGTTGGAAACCTAATATTCAAGAGAGAATTAAAAAAGCCACTGTTGCTTTATTCTCCTGTAAAAAAGCTATAGGTACTAAATGGGGTCTATCCCCTGCCATAACTCCCTGGCTCTACACTGCGGTCGTAAGACCGATTCTCACTTATGGGGTAACAATTTGGTGGACTGCTCTAGATAATGTTACGTACTGTGACCAGCTGAGCAAGGTCCAGAGATCAGCAAGTATGTGCATAAGTGGAGCTCTCCGCTCGACACCATCAGCTGCACTAGACATACTCCTCAGCCTCACACCCCTCGATATATATGGCAAGCAAATGGCTGCGAACACAGCCGTCCGCCTTAAAGCCATTTCTCAATGGACCAACAACTCTATCGGTCATACTAAAATTCTAGACTTATATGAATCTATTCCTTGTCATTCCGACTACACCACATCCAAACTAAATTTCGACAAAAGTTTCCAGGTCACCATACCCTCAAGAGAATCTTGGGACGTTGGGGACCCTCTCAAAGGTGATTCAGTTCATTTTTATACTGATGGGTCGAAAACTGAGGAAGGTGTGGGTGGCGGAGTGTACTCAGACAGACTTAATTTAAGTCTCTCCTTCCGGCTTCCTAACCACTGTAGCGTATTCCAAGCGGAAATTCTGGCAATTAAAGAAGCTCTGTCTTGGCTGAGAGAAAACGTGATATCAACATCGGATATACGCATCTTCTCAGATAGTCAAGCAGCACTTAAATCTCTCAACTCTGTCTCTACCAACTCCGTTACGGCCCAAAACTGTCGATCGTCTCTTGAAGAGATGGCGGAACAGTTTAATATTCACCTTCTTTGGGTGCCGGGCCATAGAGATATTCCGGGAAATTGTAAAGGCGATGAACTTGCCAGAAATGGAACTCTAATGCCCGTTTTGCCTAACAGGTGGAACATAGGTATACCGATCGCTATGTGTAAACTTTTGCTAAAACAAAACTCTGCAAGGAAAGCAAACTCTAGATGGACAAACCTTACTACATGTCTGGCCACAAAAGAAATCTGGCCATCGCTAGACCCTAGGCGCTCTAAAAGTTTGCTATCACTTAGTAGATCACAAATTAGCTCCGTAATAGGTGTCATAACAGGACACTGCCTTATAGGAAAACACGCCACAAGACTTGGCGTTTTCTCAAATGACTTCTGTAGAAGTTGCATGGACGAAGAGGAGGAGGAAACAATTCCTCACCTCCTCTGCACATGTCCTGCTCTTTCACAGAGGCGCAGACTCCTTCTTGGGGACTACTTTTTCAATGATCCAAGCGATCTAGCTAATACAGACATACACTGTCTCTCTCGCTTCATAAAAAGCTCCGAATGGTTTTCGTAATGAGGACAATCTCCTCATTCCTATCATGTGGTATCACAACGGACCTAATTATGGTCTAAGTGTGTCAGCCGTTTTCCTGACAGCCACTTTAACCTAACCTAACCTAACCTAACATAAATATCTTTATTTGGTTTTTTTAATTGAAACTAAAAAGGAACTATTTGAATGTCTTTACCTTGAAATTATGTTAACTTTAGTACAGTCTTAGTATATGTTTTTATGTTTTATAATTGAGATCGGGTAACGACAAGGCGATAAGGTGAATGATGGTGAGCTTATAATAAGCTTACCGTCTTCCAGTTAGGGAGTTACTGCAAAATTAATCAACGTGGACGCGGAATCTTATGGACGTGTCGCGGGGTGATACGTGGGAGGGTCTACCACAGAAGGACAATTACACCTGTCCAACTCACTCTAGGGTTGCCATCTCGACACTTTAATTTTTTTTCTTTTCTCTCTCATTCATTTCGCAATAGGGACTTATTATTTCATAATTTTTTTTTTTTACTTTTTTTGAGTTTTAATGGACGGATTTCGGGTTCCGAATTTTTCTGAACCAAGTCATATTTAAATTTATTTAATTTTTCTTTTGGCATGATAATAACGTGACGACTGTTTATATCTATGATGGCAAGAACCCATCCCAGCGACGAGCAAAGCCAAGGCAATGAGCAAGCATGCCGAGCCGTCATAGATTGAACACCCTTCACTCCTGCTAGCAGGGTCGGGCTACCGTATCCTGTAGACGATGGTTTGTTCTGGTGGTATTAAAGGGGTGGATGTTTTAGGTACTCAAAAGAAGACTGTCGTCGATGTGCTCTTTTTTTTGGAGATTATTGGAAGGCAATGGCACCTCCCCTTAGGGAGAATACGAAGTCTTCTGGAGAGTCCTTGACCTAACATTTAGGCTTCGTTACACCTATCACAAAAATTCTCGTATAACTCAGCTATCTAAAGAGAAATATCAACAACAGCTGAAAAAATTTAAATTCTACGTTGAATTGTGTGCTAACTGCTAAGTTAATCTATCCGGTTCTGGTCGTTCACAAACTCATACCGACACTCTAGTATTCGAGATAACATATCTCAGTGCAACGTGAACGAGGCCATTCATTATATTCTTCAATTTGAGCCCGAAACCATCTGACCGCTTTCACACAAGGAAACTGAGTTGCCAGAAACTAGCTACTTTGTAGGCAAGAATGGTGAGAGGGGAGATTTTTTCTTTCATTTAAGCTCTTCTCGCCTACAAACTCCCAGTTGCCGGCAACTCAGTTTCCTTGCGTGAAAGCAGTCTCTCTGTAGACCCAATGGTTTCAAAAATACAGGGTTGTTATTCCGTAAATCGATTATCGCCAAACGATATCATTTTGACGATATTCTTCCATTAGGGTAAAGGTGTCAACAGTGGATCACTTTTTACTTCTTGCACTGTTGCTCGTACAATTATAATCAAAAGATATCAGTTTTTTGTCCACAACTTCCTCAATGTTTTATCTTTAATTTAAGGTACTTTATTTTAAGCTCTATTGATCACGAAAATATAAAAATTATAATAATAATAATAATTTTAACTATATGCCTGTAAGACCTCAGTTCTTTTAAATGCGATGCACGGCACTAGGTAGAAAACATAGAAGGAAAGGAAAGATTTTTGTTGGCACAGTGAATTGAGAACTGTCATGAAATTCCACGGGTGGCATCCAGTTTTAAGCTGGGAATATAGAAAAGAATGCAACCTAGACTGGGGCTCGAACCCACACGTCCAGGTTAGCAGTCAAACACTAAATCCACTGTGTCACTGCCACCCGCTTTTATTTTAAAAGAAATTTAATTTGAAAAAAACATATTCATGTGATTCACTGTGTACCATGGGTGTTCACAGTTAATCAGTGCATGGTACACAATGAATCAGGGATAATAAATCGATTTTTCCATTTTAAAAATTTATATTTTTTAAAGTTATGTATTTTAAATAAAAAATCGATACATTTTTCTTTAATAAAAACAACAAACAAATAGAAAAATTCTTCGAATTTACAAAAAAAAATTATATTAAAAATTTTAGTTTATTTGTACGTTATTTATTTTTATTAGTTGATACAAAATTACTTTTTTCTGTCCATAAAGCGAAAGAAGAAAAACCCATAGATTTTATGATAATTTGGAAAAACAGCGGCAGTAAAAATTAAAAAAAAATGTTCTTTTTTTAGCTTTAAGCTCGAAAAGCTATGAATAATAATAATAATATGTGTGGTTATCGATAATTTTTATTTTATGTGTGAACTAAAAAGTTATAACAGGAGTTCGAATGAGTCCTCTTTGATTTTGTATGCAAGCTAGAGCCTGTTTTCGTATTTCACTGATATTGATTTTAATGATTTTAGCTACTGCGTCACTTCTGAGGACGCTTTGAGCATGTGCTCTTCTAATTCACTTTAAGTTGCTATTTTGGTTGAATAAATGATTTATTTCATTCTTCCCCATTCAAAAACATCCAATATTGTAGGGTCAGGTGATCTTGCAAACCATTGAACTGCTCTAACTTTTTCCTATCCAACGATTACCACTTACTCTTTATCTTTACCTCTCGAGCAAAGTGGGCTGAAGCACCATGAAGTTCGGAATAAGATAGGCTAGTTGAACGTATGGAATGTCTTCCAATAGATTTGATAAATCATTCTGCAAGAACTGCAGATAGTTTCTAGAATTCAACTTAAGTGGCTTGTAAAATGAGCATGTAATTAAAACAAAGAATGTCAGAGTGCACCCGTTATAACTGTTTTATTAAAAAACATACTTACAAAATTATCTAAAACCACACAAATAATTTTTATCCATAGCTTTTCGAGCTTAAGCTAAAAAAAAAAAAAAAAACATTTTTTTAAAATTTTACCTGCCGCTGTTTTTCCAAATTATCATAAAATCTATGGGTTTTTCGGCAAACTTGCTTGTGACTTTTATTTTTAGTATCGTTACATACATTCAAAAAAATTATTAAAACATCACGTTGATTATCTACGCATTTTTTGGAGAAAATTGACCCCAAAGTCAAAAAATTAGCATGGACAGGAAAAATGGAACAGGCTAAAAACTGAATATTTTAAGACTCAGAAAAGATATAAAATTTATTTAAACGCAATTACAAAGGCTGGTATTTCTTCTAATAATAAAGACCTTAACGAAGTTTCTCTCATTATTACTAACAGTGCAATTACCGTTAACATGGGTCAGGGTACACCAAAATAAGACTTTTCTTAAATCTCCGATAAATAATATCAAAATTGGAGATATGCTCTTACTGTAAAATAATTTTTTTCTTAGAATACACCCAAGATTCATACCCTTAAATACTATTGACGAATTAAGGGACACCCTGAAGAAATATTTCTGTATGCTTTCCTTTACTTTTATGCATCAGTACCTATACTATAATGAAACAAACATTTAAGGCTCTGCCAAACCACGAAACATTCGCCGACGGCAGTTTCTGTTAGAATTGTTTTTTGTCATTTTTGTTATCATGGTGAATGCTTCGCCCTGCAGAGCAAATGTTTCACGTTGGTTTGGTAGAGCCCTTTAGGCCGCTCCCCGACTTGTCGGTACGGTATCGGTAAGTGGGTTTTCTTACCGTACCGAAAGCATACCGATTCCGCCTTTGTCCTTTCACTCGTCGGTTTACTTTCGGTATTTAATCTTAAAAATCCGAATCCGGAAAAAATGTACTCCCCAGAAGAAGATTTATACGCGTTTGCGAATAAAAACAAAAAAGGACTGGCGACATCTATATATTGAAAAAATTTGTTTTGTTTTTTTGTTTGTTGCGGCCAAAGAACTTTCACAAGATGATGAAAGGTGTAAATCCATGTACAAAATGAAAAAGAATACTTATAACGAGCTTTTCATTCTCGTTTCTCTATTGCTCCATGTCTGACGAAGCCATTTTACACAATACAGGCGGTATTTACCGATTGCTCACTGCCCATTTGTACCGCATGTTTACCGTACCACTAACGCCTAATCAGCATGCATCCATTGAAATACACATGTAATCGGTACACAAGCGGTACGACTGATTTTACCGTACCGATACCGTACCGACTAGTCAGGGAGCGGTCTTAAATGATATAATTTTTTGATGGTCTACATTTCATTTCGTTAATTTTATCTGGATTTATATTTCTTGATTTTTCCTTGCCTTTTTTTTCCATTAAGTTAATCCTTTTAACATAAAAACTAGTTTGCACTAATTGAAAATTAGACATAGAAATCCTGATTTTGTTAAAAAGGCATCAGTTTGCAGTAGGTTTGTTTTTATTAAAATTAAAAATAAAGCAGGTTAACGAACCATTGATGAGCAACAGCGTTGGGGCCATTGAACCCTTTCTTATTAGCTACACCACCGACTGGGTAGAAACAACTGTTCTATTGATTTGATTCTCTTAATTCCTAAACAATTTTTTCGTCCATTTTTCCCTGTAATTGTCCTCCTAATACATTTTTATATTGAAAAGAATGAAAAAGGTATATGTTGTTGCTTGATTAAAACCACAGTGACAGTACACATCAAACGTCAACATTTATCCTGCAAAACAATACTCAAAACATTATTTTTGTCGGAAAAATATACTGGAGACTTTTTTGTGCAGTGGATACTTTTTGAACAGGGGGCTCAAACGTCAGAATTTTCCTCGTATTTTGTATGGTGGTAAGCCATACACTCAAAAACTTTCGTGTGTAAGTATTTCTAATAACTGCGTGCATAAAACAGTGCTATTCGCACATTACGCTAATGTTATTGTGATATTGACCAATAAGTATATTGTACTAAATTGACTGCTTTCCCTTTATTCTGAAATTATATTATTTTATTTTAATTTAAAAAAAATGTCAAGTTTTACTTACCTTTGAAACCAGGTCGAATCAAAGAGTAACCAAGACTCTACCATATCATGCGGAGCTCTAATATGGCGGACCCCATTATTTCTCTAGCTACTCGTGGGAACAACATATGCCGAAACAACAAAAACAAAAAAACAACAAAAATTACAAAAAGTTCAACACTCCGCGGGATGTTACCGCGAGTGAATACGCAGATCGGATGGAGAGAGATCTCCGTGGAGAAGATCTGAGACCGGAAAGTAGTAAGTACCTGAAGAGGATGCCTCACGGAACTCACGAAACCGGGCAGCAGAAGGGACGTCAACCTCGAATCAAGGGAGGTTACCTTCTGGACAAGAGGAAAGCGTTACCTCTAATATAGACTCCACTAGTAAGGGGAGAATACCACCGGTACAAGTGAAAACTGTACAAGTTAGAGCCACAGAAGGCGCAAAGGATGGGAAGTTACCATCATCAAACACCGCAATTCCACCCAAGAAGCCACCGAAACGGCAACGCCGAACTTACCCACTTCCGAAACTGGGTGAACCGGGTGCCCTGGATGACCCGTTTAGGAAGGGGTTAAGTGGAGCAGGCACAAAATGGTATGCCCGGTTCCTTGCCGAGGGTATGTCTCCGCAGGAAGCCCGAAGAAATGGATGCGAGAAAAGAGTCACCAAATAGTGACAATAAAAGCTTGGGCGAGGGTAAGAGGAAAAGTAGCCAAATAACTCCACCTCCAAGGCAAGAAGCCAAAAAACCCAAGACGGCGGCAACATCTTACGAAGAACCCAAATCCGCTAAGATCAAACCCGTTGACCACAGGCTCTCCTACGCGGATGCGGCCTTGAGCGTCAGAATTGCTGTCATGCCGAGGGACTATCCTCAGGTCACCCTGAATGCTGACGAGCTGTCGGCACTTGAGGAGGCCATTATTGAGGAAGTTTCACTCGGCTGGAAGCACCTCCAAGGCAAGAAGCCAAAAAACCCAAGACGGCGGCAACATCTTACGAAGAACCCAAATCCGCTAAGATCAAACCCGTTGACCACAGGCTCTCCTACGCTGATGCGGCCTTGAGCGTCAGAATTGCTGTCATGCCGAGGGACTATCCTCAGGTCACCCTGAATGCTGACGAGCTGTCGGCACTTGAGGAGGCCATTATTGAGGAAGTTTCACTCGGCTGGAAGCACAAACTGAAGTTCAACGGTCTGCATTTCAGAACCGGTCTGCTTTTGGTCGATTGTGCTGGCACAGAAACAGCGGATTGGCTCAAAGAGATTGTACCTTAGCTGAGCACTTGGAAGGGCATTGAGCTGACTACGTGTATGGGTGACAAAATCCCCAAGATGCATACCATCACGATGTTCTTGCCAAGAAGTAAGGGGCAAGATGACAAGAAATCCTTGGCACTTGTTCAAGCCCAAAATGAAGGACTGAATGTCCAAGCCGTGAGAGTAGTGAAGAGCCAGGTTGAAGGTAAGGGTCAACTGCTTGTGATCAGCATCGACACCAAGTCAGTTGAGACCATCATCAACGCAAAACATCAGCTCCACTACAAATTCGGCAAAGTAGCGGTTGTTGGGCTAAAGAAAGCAGCCCCAAGCTCCTTTTTTGAACCAGAGGGTGAAACCAACAACACGTCAGCCTTAACCACCAATGCATCCACCTCCTGTCCACCCACTTTCCAAATCCTAAACACACCATCCCCCACACTAACCCCCATACCAACCATACAAACACCTATCGCTACGCCCACAAGGGATGAACACTTGATCTCCGGCAGCCAGGCAATGTCACTGGCAAACACGAGCCTGGGTCCAACAGACAAAGAGATAGAGGACATAGACCTCTCTCCAAGTCGAATGGACCACGACGAAGTGCTTCCCACCGAAGAGGAAGAAGAACATCTTCTGGCAGATGATGGGGCAGTCGCCCCCATCTGCTAAAGGACACCAAAATGACTAGACGCGGGATCAGTACCAAGCTAGCCCAAGTGAACATTGACCACGCAAAGGCGGCATCAGCTATCTTAGCGAGGAAATTTACTGTGGACAACTAGGGGTTAGCACTGATCCAAGAACCCTGGATCTACGGGGATCAGGTAAGAGGGTTGACAAGTAGCTACTCTAAGTTAATATGGGACACGAGGGATGACTCGCCCAGAGCTTGCATAAAAATAAGAAATAATATAAATTTTATATGTCTTTCAGATTTTATGACGAGGGACTTGGTCTTAATACAGGCCCAAATAAATATTGAGGGAATCAACCAGACAATGGTTGTAGCAGCAGCCTACTTCGCCGGTGACGAGGCCAACATTCCACCAATGGAAGTACAAAGGCTAGTGGACTACTGCAGCCGGAAAAAGCTGTCCTTGTTGGTAGGTTGTGACGCCAATGCCCACCACACTATATGGGGCAGCACTGACATAAATCAGAGGGGTGAGTACCTTTTAGACTTTATGTTGGTAAAAAATCTAGAAATATTTAATGTAGGAAACACCCCTACTTTTGTTACTAGAACTAGAAAAGAAGTTTTAGACATTACTTTCGGATCACCGAACGTAGGCCGTCTAATAGGGGATTGGAGAGTATCCAATGAACGCTCAATGTCTGATCACAGAATAATTGTGTTTACCTTAGAAGGCCTTCTCATGGAGAATATCTCCGGAAGGAACCCTAAGAAAACAAACTGGGACCTATACAAAAACGTTCTTAAGTCAAATCTGGAACAAATAGGTCCAGTAAGTACGACAAATAGTCACCTTGAATTAGAATTTATAGTTAATGAGTTTAGTGGGGCTATACAGGAGGCTTATGAACTCAGTTGCCCTCTTAAACCTATTAAAAAACAGAAAGACGCCCAATGGTGGAACTCAAATCTGTCAAAATTAAGATCCAAGGTTAGGAAGCTCTTCAATGAAGCAAAAAGAACCGGGGAATGGGATAATTATACCACGGAATTGACAAATTACAATAAAGAAATACGAAAAGCCAAAAGAAATAGTTTTACGTCTTTCTGTGAGGGTATTTCCTCAACCCCTGCTGCGGCAAGACTACACAAAGCTCTTGCGAAGGAAAAGACAATGACATCATTAGCACTTCGCTATAGTGATGGGAGCTTCACCGAAAATGAAGAGCAGAGGGCCACTCTGCTACTTAATACGCACTTTCCAGGCAGCCTACCACTGGTAGAAAACTCACTAGAGAGAATACCTATCAAACCTAATAGAGAAGACTGGAAAATAGCTGCAAATATTTGCTCAGGCAAAAGGATTGAGTGGGCGATTAGTACCTTTCAACCTTTTAAGTCACCAGGGGCAGATGGTATCTTCCCAGCCCTTTTGCAAAAGGGTAAGGATGATCTTATGCCCTACCTGATTAGTATTCTTCGAAGTAGTATTGCTCTTGGGTATATACCAAGACTATGGAGGAGAGCTAAAGTAATCTTTATTCCTAAAATTGGGAAAAAAGACACAACCCATCCAAAGTCTTTCAGGCCAATAAGCTTAACATCCTTTGTACTGAAAACTTTAGAAAAAATAATAGACAACTTCATAAGAACAGAAGTTTTGATAAACAGGCCTCTCAATCTGCGACAACATGCCTATAGAGCGGGTAGATCTACAGAAACCGCTCTATTCGAACTCACTAATACCTTACAAAAAGCTTTAGATGCAGAGGAAACGGCATTAGCTGCCTTCCTAGATATAGAAGGAGCATTCGATAACACCTCCCACAATTCTGTAAATAAAGCCCTTGTCAGGAAGTGTGTTCCCATCACCATAACCAGATGGATTAGGGAAATGTTAGGTACTAGAACAGCAGAGGCACTAGCAGGAACGAACATACAGAGTGTCGTTACCACAAGAGGTTGTCCTCAGGGAGGGGTACTATCACCCTTGCTGTGGAGCCTCGTAGTGGATGAACTGTTAGAAAGTCTTACGTCCCAAGGCATACAAGTCATAGGCTTCGCCGATGACATCGTAATCACAGCCCTTGGGAAGTTCGAAGAAACTCTATGTGATATAATCCAAAGAGGACTAACAATTACAAAGAAATGGTGTCTATCTGTAGGACTTAATATTAACCCCACAAAAAATACGATTGTACCATTTACCAAGAAAAGACTTCTACCCCGTATGAAACCTATCCGGTTAGCTGGTGAAGTAATTGAAACGAAGAGGGATGTAAAATACCTAGGAATTACACTAGATAGTAAACTCCTCTGGAACAAGCATGTAGAAATAACCGTCGGGAAAGCCACAAAGGCCCTAATGATATGCAAGAGACTTGCAGGAAAATCTTGGGTCTGCAAGCCTAACATCCTCAGATGGATGTACACCATGATGGTAAGACCCATCATTACCTATGGTGCGGTTGCTTGGCACAAACGAACCAAATTAGTAACAACTAGGAAAGCTCTAGAAAAATTACAAAGGCTCGCATGTTTATGTATAACTGGAGCAATGAGAACATGCCCTACAGCAGCTATGGAGGTTATCCTCCATCTATCCCCTCTTCACGAGGTAATTGTAAGTGCTGCAAAGTGAGCCATTATGAGATTTGCAAAGGAGGAAACGGGGACTGGAAAATGCATCAGTCGAAGGGAAAGAGACTGTATTCCGAAGTCCTCAATAACAAACCTTATTGACATTCCAAGAGATGGTATGATTAAAAAATATAACTTCGTGAAAAACTTTCAAACGAAGCTAAGTTGCAAGAAAGACTGGGTAGGCGAAACAGTAAACTACACTTTCAATGCAAATGCCATCAAGTGGTACACTGATGGATCGAGAACGACAGAAGGGACTGGTGCGGGAATTTTTGGGCCAAGAACCAAACTTTCCATACCGATGGGACAGTCCTCTAGCTACTTCAAGCTGAAGTACAAGCGATAGGAACATGCGCAGGTCAAAATCTCGAAAGGAATTACAATAAACAAAACATTGCCATTATGTCAGATAGCCAAGCAGCACTTAAAGCTCTGAGCTCCTACTCCATCAGCTCTAAGCTAGTATGGGAATGTGTAGAAAGGCTAAATAAACTCGGCAAAAATAACACTGTCACACTCCATTGGGTACCTGGCCACGTAGGTGTTCAGGGCAACGAAGATGCAGACTCCTTAGCAAAAATAGGTGCAACGACTCCCTTAACGGGACCTAAACCTTATTGCGGGATAGGAAAAAACGTGATAAGAAACAAAATCAAAAAAGAAGAGGAGGCAATAAGTTCCAAAAATTGGAAAGAACTCCCAAAGCTAAGACAGGCTAAACTATTACTTGGGAATTATAACCACCAACGTTTTACAGACTGTATCAGCTTAAGTAGAAACAACCTAAGAATTATAACGGGTCTCCTCACTTGACACTGCAAACTAAAAAGACACCTTAGTTTACTAGGCCTAGTAAGTAGTACCACATGCAGGTTCTGTGACACATATGAGGAAACGCCGGACCACATTCTAGGTCGATGTAGCACACTCATACATCAAAGAAAGAAGTACCTGGGACGCTACCAGGTAGAAGAGAGCGACTTACCATCTCTTAAAATACTAAAAAATACTCCAATTCTTGCGAGGAATACATTTGGAGGAAGAGCTGTAAGATGAGCAGGCCTCATCCAGCTCTAGGTGGGGGCACAATAGATCTCAAGGTCGCAGTGCAATATCCCTCAAAATTGTATTCATTCATTCATTCATACCTGGATTTGAACTGGCATCCTTCCGTGCCGAGAGTTAGCATGCATTCACTGAGCTAATTTGCAACATAAAATTCCCCGCAAAATGTTAATCAGTTGAAAAGTTCACACAGTTTCTTTTTATTTAGTTGGGCAGAGAGAAATGTACTGAGTCTACAGCACGTGTGCCCAGTAAACGTACATCACATGTAGCTTTATCTTCTACTTGGCACATAACTTTGTGGCGGGTTATAAATTCTTGTGTATGCATTACATAAGTTAGCCAGATAGATGTGTAATGAGTTCATACGGCTTGTATTCAATAAACGCGTGCGGTCATCACGAATATTTTTTTTTTATACTAAAGTGATTCTGATTAGTAACTTTCACTAATGGAGTATGAAGTTATTCTTGTGTGATATTATAAAAATTAGAAAAACAACTTTCGATAAAAAAAAAACGCCTGTTAATATTTGTTTGTTTTTATCACTTGGCTCAGTTAATAATAATAATAATTAATAATTTTTAATTAATATACTTAGGTACATATTTTTATTTTTCACAAAAGACAAATTTGATCACTTATGTAACTCGGTCACTTAACACAAATGACAAATTTGTTTTTACGGCTGGCGCCCGCGGCGACGCACATAACGTAAACACCTTTGAACCTTTGAGGAAAGGAATACGTTTACCAAAAGAAATAACGTATATTTCGGATAAAACTTTTTAAACTTTACTAATAGTCTAAGAAATATAGGATCGGACCAGGGACAAATTAATTCATGAAATTTTATTTCTGGTATTGACGCAGAATTTTATCCTCAACAACATATCCAAAATCCCCGCATTGGCTTTTTGTATAGGCGCATTTTAAGAGGTGGAGAGTGGAGGGAGGCGGGAGTTTGTGAAGCTGAAAAATTTGTTGTAATACAATCTAATCATATGACATATGTTTTTAGGGTGCTTTTGAACGATGATTCTAAAGAGACCAAAACTGAAAAGATACATGTATCCTGTGGAAAGTTAATGTCATTTTTATGGAATGATCACTTTTTTTAAAGTACAACAAGTAATTTATTACTCAAAACCATTTTAAAATAATGGGATATTAATGAAATTTAGTATAAATGTTTCATTTGGCATGCTTACCAAGAAACAAAAGAGTCCCCAAAAATATCTGTGGCTAAAGGGTGTTTTTTTGATGGAGAGATGCAACTGAGTGATTATTACCATAACATCCATGAACAAATTCTGACACTTGAATTTTGCTAAAAATTTTGCTAAAAATATTAAATTTAAATTGGCACCCAAGGATCAAAAGAGTCCGTACAAATACCTAGGGTCCAAGTGTGTTTTTTGGGGGTGTAAGGCTTGACCTGCTTAACGGAACAAACAGTAATTTCTGTTTCAAAATTAATCTAACTTTTTTTTAGGGTGCTTGTATCATATTTGTTATCAACTCAACAGTGTAAATTGCCCTTGGTGTTCGTCTCGGTTGTCTGGTCGAATTCATTTTTACAATTTAATATTTTTGCTGATTGAATGCATTCATTTAAATTCCTTCCCTTCTTGAAGTTTTTCATCCCCCATTTGAAGTTAAATCATATTCAAACGAAAAACAACCACAGACGAGCGAAGACCAAAGGTAAGATATTTTTTATTCCGAAATTGTAATTTTTGTAAAATACTTATAAATATTTTTTCTTTGTTAGTTTCTTTAAGCACCATCTTAATAAGACAATAAATTTGTTAAAATAAGGATTGTCTTTTTGCTACAAGGATTTGGTCGAGTTCGCTATAAAAGAAAAATAATATTCTTTAATATAATTATTATTATTTTATAATTATCATTAAATATTCTTAAATTTTGTGGCTACATTTTTGTGAAGACGACGCCGCCGCCATGGTTACGAAAAAAGTTGCAGCTGAAGGCAAAATAGCGGACCCAAGTAAGAGCTGCCCTATGTGTAACGATGCAGACAGTGAAGCAATGGTCCAATGTGACTCCTGTGATGTATGGCTTCACTTCATCCGTGTCAACGTTACGGCCAGTGTAAGCGAGGAAGATTGGGTGTGCAAAAGCTGCAACTAGCAAGGATGTTGGCGACATCGATAACGAGGTACGTAAGGTAGATAAGCAAAGTGTTGCTCAAAATAAAAATAAAAAAGTGTCAAAAATTTAAAAATCGGCTTATTGCGTCTCAATGAGGAAAAGGAAATTGAGATGAGATTCGTAAAGATAAAATACGAACTCATGCTAATGAAAAGCGATTCAGAGTCAAATAGTGAGGTAGTAGAAACTGGTGCTAAGGCACAAGGGGTTAAGTGGGCAATTGATGGCATAGACTCAGGGCTGGGCAAGGGTGATGGCTCGACAATTGGAGGTGGAAAAAACAATAGTTCTGACGTCATTATTGTATCTTCAAATGAGAACATGTTCGGTGGCAATCCAAGCAAAAAATTCTTATTTTTTTTTTTGTAAAAAAGTTAAATTTTTTTTTGTTAAAAAAGGTAATTTTTTTGTAAAAAAAGTTTATTTGCGTAAAATCACATTGCAGCGTTATACAGTCAGTGAGTCACGGATGAGCTTAAATATTTATTTTAATACTTACATTTTCCCCATCTGCTTGTTTCTCGCTGCGTTTTAAAAATTTTGCGAAATTTTTGCTCTGTTCTTTATTTCCGGCCTCAACAAGCCTTCGCCTTTTTCTAAATTCTGCCCAGAAGGCTTTTTTTATCCATATTGGAAAAAACGAATAATAAACACTTTCACAAAATACGTCACTTCTATAAAAATCTGTTAGCTATTTTAGTACAGGCAATGGGGAAAAATCTGAAAAAAGTTTTGACGTCTGAAAAGTTTGAATGCAGTTTTGAAGAGGGTTTGTTTTTTAGCTTAAATCGCGATTTGCGGGATTTTTGGTCTTGTTTTGAGTTTGAAAATTATTTTCTCAAAAACTGTTTGCTCAAACAACTTGACCTCGTAGCTTTCATTTTTTCACTCTATTCTCCTTTTCCATTTTATAAAAATTGCCATCTCCTGTGTAAGCAGGCACTTAACCCTTACTCAGTTGCAGTGTGCAATATGAAAACCTGCAAGCTCTGACCCATATGATTCCGTATAAATATGTTTTTTTATTTTATATTTATGTTAGTGTCGATACTCAGTGTGCAGAAAAAAAAACTTGAACATCCATTGACTAAATTGTAGTAGTAGGTAGCACAGCAACCTACCTGTTCTCTTTTTCGGATAAATTTTGTTGTTGTTTTTTTTTTCGTAGATGAGAAGTCACATACGAAGAAGAAGAAGCTTCAATAATATGTGAGACGTGACGGGGATCGCTTTGAAGCAGGTCTTTTATGGAAGTTTGAAAACATTTCCCTTCCTGATAATTTCTCGATGGCGTATCGAAGACTCTGCTGTTTCGAACGCAAGCTGGCCGATTGCCGATTTAAAACACCAAGTGTGCACTCACGTTAAGGATATGGAATCATAGGACTACATTCAAAAACTTTCGACGGCTGAAATAAATGCTGATTATGCGCGTTAGTGGTACCTACCAATTTTTGCCGTAAGAAACCCAAACAAACTAAGCAAGATTGGGTCGCCGCCGCGGAATGCAATGGCGTGTCTTTGAATGGAGTTCTTGAGAGGGGACCGGACTTGACGGCATCTTTAATCGACGTTCTCTTCAACTTTAGAATTGGAAAAATTGGTCTGTGTGGAGATATATGTGAAATGTTTCACAGAATATCCATAGTAAACGCAGATCAGCAGTGTCAACGATTCTTATGGCGAGTTGGAATGGACAAGCGACAACCAGATGCTTACATTCTCAAGGTTATGAGCTTTGGTGCCAGTTGCTCACCTTCGCTGGCCCAAGCTGTAAAATATCTTAACGCAGTGGAATACAAGGATAAATTCCCAAGAGCTGCTAAGTCCATAATAGAGAGGCACTTTGTTGACGCTATGCTGGATAGCGTTAATTCAGCCCAAGAAGCCATTGAATTGGCCAAGCAAGTGAGAGAGCTACACAAACGCGCAAACTTTCATGTTCGAAATTGGCTTTCTAATTCTAAGGAAGTAATTAATGCTTTGGGTGAGGCAGGTTCGATGGAAAGTTTTTGCAAAAGCAGGACGAACAGTTGAACAAGTTTTGGAGGCGTATAAGATATTGGGAATGTGGTGGAGAACTTTCGATGACGCGTTCACCTTTGACCTGAAATATACAAAAGCTAGTGAAGAAGTATTAAAGGGTGATGACCTACCAACCAAGAATCAGCTGCTCAAGTTGTTGATGTCAATTTTTGACCCGTTGGGGCTTTTTAGAATTTTGTACCGTATACATGAAAATGCTGCTTCAAGACATATGGCGCTGTGGAATTGAATGGGACGAAATCATTCCTCAAGAATTCGTGGAATCATAGACTAGATGGCGTTCAGTTCTCAAAGGCGTTGAAGACGTTCACATTCCCAGATGCTATTTTACATTAAGTAATTGTGATTCCAGCAAGATTCAAGTACATGTGTTCGTGGATGCCAGCGAAGGTGCATATGCCGCAGTGGCATATCTAAGGATCACTTGTGAGAAAGGAGTGGAGGTTGCCCTCGTGTGTGCTAGGACGAAAGTGGCGCCTTTAAAACCTATTTCGATACCGAGGACGGAGCTTTTGGCAGCAGAATGGGATCTCGATTTGGAAATGCAATCGTAAAAGCTCATGATCGAATAAACACATTACTGGTCTGACTCGAAAACAGTTTTGTCATGGCTTAGATCTGACCCGAAGAAATATAAACAGTTTGTTATGTTTCGAATTGGCGAAATTCAGGAAACTACGAATGTTTCGAACTGGAGGTACGTTCCATCAAAGCAGAATGTAGCTGATATGGCGACAAAATGGAGTCGTAGTCCATATTTTAGCCGAGATAGTACGCGTGGTTTACTGGACCAGCTTTTTTGATTCTGCAGTCTAATCTATGGCCTTCAAACCAGTACGTCGACGAAGGAATATCTTGCAGCGAATTGAAAAGGGATCCTGATCTACATCAAGTAGCAGCGCAAATCGAATTACAGCAAGTACACATTTCCGTAAACTACCACCGATTTTCTAAATGGGAGCGACTTTTTCGAAGTTTGGCGTACGTTAGAAAATATATCAACTGCCTTAAATCAAGAAAGTTTTCTAAAGAACGATTAACTACAATCAACTCTAATACTGATGACGTTCCGAACCTAACCGATAAAGAGTTGCGTTGGAGCCATGAAGCCCTATATCGCCTTGTCCAAGCCCAAGCCTATTGTTTAGAATATCGCCTTTTATTAGATAACCCTGTTTGTGCCTTGCCCAAGTTAAGCCCACTTAAGACCATGTGACCATTTATTGACAAAAATTTCATAATCTGTATGCGAAGTCGCCTAGAAAACACTAACATATTTAGCGACGCAACGAAAAAACCAGTTATACCACCTGAAACTCATTATATTACCAAACTCATTGTTGATTTTTACCACAGAAAGTTGCATCACGTTAATCATGAGACTGTTATTAATGAAATCTTTCAGTCATACCAAATTCTAGGTTTGCGAACACTATTAAGAACAGTTCGCAGTGAGTGTCAGATGTGCAAAATTCAACGAGCAAATCTGAAGCCCCCAGAAATGGCACACTTAAAAGATGCACGTCTATCGCCCTACACTAGAGCCTTTTCGTACGTGGGCCTAGATTTTTTTGGTCCGTTTTTGGTGACGGTAGGCAGATGAGCTGAGAAACGCTATGGTGCTGTTTTTATGTGTTTGACATGCCGTGCAATTCACATCAAGGTCGCTCACAGTCTTTCTATGAGTTCATGCGTGATGGTGATTCGCAACTTCATTGCAAGAAGAGCAATACCAATACAATTTTATAGCGACAACGGCACCAACCTAAGGGCTGCTGAGAAAGAGCTGCGAGAAGCATATCGTAAAATCAGCTTCAATGCACTTCAAGCCGAATTTACAAGCCAAGGAACCGGTTGGATCTTTATCCCTCCGCTGAGCCCGCATATGGGAGGCGCATGGGAGCGAATGGTACGCTCCGGTACGCTCCATAAAATCAGTTCTGTACCAAATCATCACGCATGACACAAAACTCACTGATGAATAGCTCAACAATTTGCTTGTAGAAGTGGAAAGCATAATAAACAGCCGCCCTCTCACGTACTTGAAACCGCAGAACAGGAAGCTCTCACACCCAATCATTTTCTGCTGGGATCGACATCAAGAAGCAAACCTCCAGGTCGTTTTGAGTCCACTGACCAATATGTAAGATCTTCGTGGCGACACTCACAATTCCTCCCTGATAAGTTCTGAAAAAGATGTATAGTAGAGTTCCTTCCTACACTTACGCGACGAACCCAAAAAAGCCAAACCCATAAAAGTAGGAGACGTCGTTGTGATTGAAGACTCGAATCTGCCGCGACATTGCTGGCCCAAAGGTATTGTGGCAGAACTATAACCGCTAAGGATGAACAAGTCAGGAGCGCCTTGTTAAGACGTCAAGTGGAGAATATCATAGACCGGCAGCAAAGACAGCTGTTTAAGATGTCAAACGTCGTGCTGATGAAGTTTTGATACCTGTTAAGGTACTTACTCGCTCACACACTCGCCATACCGGGGGGAGAATGTTGAATGTTATCAACTCATCAGTGTAAACTTGCCTTTGGTATGGTAGTATTCATTTTTACAATTTAATATTTTTGCTGATGAATGCATTCAATTCATTTAAATTCCTTCCCTTGTTGATATTTTGTATCCCCCATTTCAAGTTAAATCATATTCAAACGAAAAACAACCACAGCCGAGCGAAGACCAAAGTTAAGATATTTTGTATTCTGAAATTTTAATTTTTGTAAAATAAAGTAAAACATGCAACTAATCTAGGTACACACATATAATTATTGAAATTATTGAACATTTCTAACTTTTGACACGTCGAATAACAACCAATTATTTGATTTAATCACACAAAATAATAATCAGTTACAAGATATTTTAGTTCGAGAATGGTTTGTCTATATAAATAACTGTTGGACAAGTCATCACGAATATAAATTTTACAATCATGTCGATAACAAAACTTGGTATAGTTTTGATTGCATTCCTAACCAGTGCCCTAGCTCTGCATTATATTTCTGAATGGCAAGAAGATGCAGTAAGCGCTTGTCCTGGAAGTGAACACTTATTCCTGGATGCCTATTTCGATTATTCAAATCTCGATATCAAGCAAATTGATGAGGGAATTATAGTGCATGGTTATATAGTACTCCTGAAAAAACTTGATCCCAGTTTGCAAGTAAGGATTCAAATTCAACTATGTATTTACTCGTAGTATGACAATGTTATACAAATACATACCTTTTTAGGTACATATTCAAGTTCAAAAGTTAAGCAGCGGTCGATGGGTTGACACTGCTTTTCAAAGCTATCGTCCTGATCTCTGCAAGGTTTTATTTGATAAAAACGAAGCTTGGTATGAAGTTGTCAAAGAATTAGAAGCCAACTCTAAAGTATGCCCCCCGGAACCAGGAGTAAGATATTATTAGTTTATATAGTTAAAGTTTGTTATTATTATTTTTTTTCTTATAGACAAAATATGTTTTCAACAACAAGAAACTCGCAACCGTTGTAAGGGGTGCACCTCCGGGCCTGCAAGGTTTTTATGGTGTTATAGTCAAAATATTATCACAGGGAAAACTAATTTTGTGTGCGTTTTATCAGGGAGATTTGAAACTAAAAAGTCTGAAATTATAAAATGATCGGTTGGGGTCCTTGAAAACTAGAGTGCCGATATAATTTAATTTAAAAAGAAAAAAACCCAATTACATTTTTTTAAATACTTGCTTGGAATTAAACTGTCAATTGATTTTTTTAAGATACTATCAATTTTAAGTCAGTAATGAATTGCATAATAAAATTATCCAGCAGTGCTGCTTGAGATATTCGCCTTGTTATGGTTTTCGTAAGTAAAATTAAAACTTTGCATATGTTCCCGTTGACATGAGGTTCAGTACCTCCAGCCTGGAAAAAACAGCAATGAAAACTTTATTTTTTAATATTTAAACAATTTTTATTGCTACGAAAAAGAAGCAAAATATAATTAACTATACAACTTTTGAATGGTAAAATATTAGATTTTAATTGAACTTTCACGTCACTTCGATTGTGTTAACAAATGTTTAATAAAAACTGCAGTGCAAAACTGATGCGTTCTTTTAATTACAATTGTTAACTATGGTTATTAGGTCAACAAAAACTGTTGAAGTGTCATCAGGTGTGTTTTGTTGAGCTCCCTAATGTGCTAAACAGATGTGCACCGTTTTTCATGCAGCGAAATTAATTTACACAGGTTTCACAGGATTCACTCAAAGTCTGCATGTAGCTCAACGCCGCACGATATCTCTATTTCTAAATTTCCTGCGCGGAATCATTTGCTGAGTTCCGAAATGCATCAGATGCGCATTTGCTGTAAAGTCATAAGTTTCAAAACTTAAACGTGGAAATGTTTACAAAGCGAAAGCAGCATGTTTGCGTAGCAGATGCGCCGCATCAATAGAGTATTGCTGCCGCATCAAAACTTTTTGGAACTAGGCCATGCAACCTGTAACGAACGTACATTTTTAAATGTCCCAACTGACATCACTCCTTAAGCCTAGTACGCTGCTGATGCGAAACGAAAGTTTCCTGTGGTCTCTAAGAAGACAAAGAAATACTTACGAAAACACAAATAAATATGCAAATAAATAAAATAAAATTTAACGAAAAAATCAAAGAAGAGCCATGCTGTAATGAAAGAAACAACAAATAAAAACACCAACAAAGCCAAATGTCATTTTTCCGCACACAATTAATGGTGCGGGCAATTAATTCTGTGCGAAAAGAGAGTGGAGACTTGTCAAAATGATTTGGTATCATCATCAATCATCAATTCGCTGGTCGAACAGCGTACCACAGAACGAAAAGAACATCGACATTTTTCGTGTATCGTCATTTCATTTTTGTATGGTATTTTTCGTTTCACCAGCAGCGTATAGCTTGAACCAAATCAATTGGCTAACGATCGGTTGCGCAGAGAGAGGATTTAAGAGAACAAAAATGGTGCGCAAGATATTTAATGAGTAAAGATTATTCTTTAAATTTTACAATGCCCAACTCAACTTTGTTTTTCTTTAAAATTAAAATGAGAGTATGAGTTCAATTTTTTTATTTGGGGTTAACTTATTTCAGCGCACTTATAATAAAAAGGAAATCTTTTGCAAAATACAATTGGGTTAAATATAAAAAAGGACCAGTCATTTATAAATAGTTAAGGGATTATTGATTGTTTATATGCTCTATGGTTGTATGATTTGTGGCTTTGCAACAGATATGTTCCGGGGGCGATGTGTTTGTATTTATTTAATGGCGTTAGTGTTTATTTGATATATTTTTTGACCAGTGGAGTTTTGGGAAAATATTAATAGATCAGTGTTTACGAGTTTTAATAATTTTTTACCTACGAGTTTTTATGAATGAACGTTTTCTTCAGAGAAGAAAAGTTGAAACAACAAATAGTTTTAAGGAATAGTTTACATACATTTATTTTACTGTTAAATAATTATAATAAATTTGTATTTCAAAAATAAATATCAACATAATAATAAAGTATATATAATATAAATAAAAATGATATAATTTAAATAATAATTGCCGTCACCTGGATTAATTATAATTGTTTTCCATATTGTGTCCCACGTCAGGTCATGAGAAAAGTACTCTTCCTCAGTTCTTATAGCTTTTTCACACACTTTTTTCCAATCTTCAGCCGTTATTTATGAAAATTCTTCCTCTGATAATTTTTGAACATCTAATAATTTGAATGTTTTGTGTTTCGTCTGCCTACTCCTGCCTTGACAGTTGCCCAAATATTTTCAACGGGATTAAAGTCTGGATGATAGGGTGGTAAACGAACGAGGCATTGTCCATTAAAATAATTGAAGGTTCCTCCAAGTTATTCAAAACTTGTTCTTGTATCCATTTGCAGAAATTTTCAAAATTCATGTCGTCGTGGTAGTCTCCCGTTTTCGTTCCAGACTTGAATAAAAGTAAGGCGAAGGCTTTTTCACCACTTGCATGCGCATTTATCAATTTGAATTTGGTGTCTTCAATCCACTGCTACTATCATCAGTCCATGGCCTTGGCCTTGTATGTGAGCTATGAATATAACTTTCGTCCAAATAAATGATGTCATATTCTTTCATTCTATACTCCCTGATTTTTCTCAGATACTTCACCCGCATGAGTTTAATATCATTTCTTTCACAAAAAAGTTTGCGGTTGTTTTGCGATTTTTTTGTAGGTAAATCCGTTCTTTCTTAGAATCCTGTTGAGAGATGTAATACTTAAATTAAGCTCTAGATCTTCGTGGACTTGTTCTCTCAACATTTTAAAACAGATCATCATTTTTTCCTCCTGGTGGAAATTATGTATTATTCGCCGAATAGCTGTGATGTCAAATTCATCTAGTCCAGTTTTCCACCTCGTATGTGGTACTTTTTTCTTTGGTGATTTCACAACTCCTGTCTCTTCGTATTCTTTAATAATTCTTCTGATTGATCGTTCAGAAATTCCAGTAAATTCCACGGTATGCGAGGTTGCGATACTCACAGGATTTTCAAACAACAAACTCTTGGCTGCCATAAAATAAATTTAAACGCATCGCCCCCGGAACATATCTATTGCTAAGCCACAAATCATAAAACCATAAAGCATAGAAACAAACTGTTTTTACTCAAGCTTTTTTGAACAATATGAAGGGCACGGCCTCAGAATGATTGAAAAAATAATTTGAAATGTAAAATTCAGAGTTTCACTTCGTTGTAAATTCAGTTTTATTTTAATAAAAGTTCAATGATTAAAATTATAACTTTGGATTTAATTTAGAGAAAATGATCTTGACAACTATGCTGTATGATTAAAAAAAGCAAAGTGAACATATTCAAATCTTTTCTATGTAGGTAAGTTATACCAGTTTAAAGAAGTAATACAATATTGTAAGTACAAGTTATATTTTTGTAATAGAATAAATTTAGCAAATTAAATCAGGGTTGGCAGGCAAGTAGCAGATTAGTCAATGCAAAAACGTCTAAACATTCTCCCCGCATTGAAGGATCGAAGGATCTTCAACGTCTAAAGGCAGTCTTCTTACTTTATTGGCTGCTTTTTGTAGTTTCGCGGAAGCTGTTTTTAAAGTAACGACGCGGCAGATGCCATCTTTGGCAGGATGAAGTTCAATGACCCTCCCAAGACTCCATTTCATAGGTGGAAGATTGTCATCTTGTATGAGCACTATATCATCTAAGTGGAGTTGTTGGCCCATTTTGGACAACTTTGTGCGCTGCTGTAAGGATTGAAGGTACTCCTTAGACCACCTTTCCCAAAAATGTTGCACATGCCACTTCAGTTGTTGCCATCTATCAAGACGATTGAAGTTTTTGAAATCCTTCAGATTTGGACCAACTATTGCTGCTAATGGTGTGGTTATAATGAAATGCCCAGGAGTAAGAACTGGAAAATTATTATGATTATTTTGCAAAGGACAAAGTGGACGGGAATTTAATATTGCTTCAACTTGAATGATGATTGTATTGAGTTCAAAAAATGTAAGAGATGTCTGTTGCAAGATTCGCTTCAAATGGAATTTGGCAGACTTAACTGCAGCCTCCCACAAACCCCCAAAGTGCGGAGATCTCGCGGGTAAGTTCTTCCAGATTATACCATCTGCAGACAATTCACGAAGTATCTCTTCCCGTGATTCCTCCCTTTGAAACATTTCACGAAGTTCTTGTAATTCATTTTTTGCCACTATAGATGGCTGAGCACAACCCCCTTCGCCCAACGAACCTTCTGAACGCGGCAATAAATGCCGATGACGTGATGTCCTCTACCAATTCTAAATGAACTGCCTTAGTGACAAAGCAAACGAAGACCGAAATATAAGCCTTAACAGGCGTTGTACCTCTCCTCCGGAAGTGCATGAAAAATGGACCACAAAAGTCTATACCAACAATGTTGAATAGTCTATTCTGCTGTACACGTGATGATGGTAAGTCCGCCATTAACTGTTGACATAATAAAGGCCGTGTTTTAAATCACATTATACAATTTCGAAAAACCCTTCCAGAAATAGCTCTTCCATGAACAGGCCAACAAATTTCACTGCTGCACAAAACTCCAGTCGAGGTAAAGACACGCCTCTTTTTGCCACCTTTGATTTTGAACACAATAACTCAACGTGTATTAATCCATCATCGTTCACGCTTCGAATATATATGCAAGTTCCGTAGGCACGCTCAGAGATGTCGGAAAAGGCATGCAATTGGCAGTCTGCTTGATTTCCAAAAAAGACCTGACGCAAAATAGTTATATTGTAAAGCTCTTGAAGCTCTGCTCTGTATTGTATCCAAAGAGTGTGAAGTTGTAGTGGTAGTGATTGGTCCCAAGGTAGTCTTAGTTCCCATAGTTGTTGCATGAAGAGTTTTCCCACCACATTGATTGGGTTTATGATCAAAAGCTTCGACAGTTCAGACAAGACTGTTCTTTTTGTAACTCCTTGAGTAAGCACGGGTAGTACCTCAAACGTTAACTTATCGCATTCAGGAATCCATGCCATCCCAAGCGTTTTTATAGCATCAGAATTTTTAACCCTATATAAGCTTTCCCGATGCTCCGTTGGAATGTTGTTTAATAATTCTGTATTGTTTGCGCACCATTCTTTCTTAGCTCGAATCCACCCCTCGGTAGTAAAGATGTCAGTTCATGTTGTAGGCGCTTTGCTTCATCTAAAGTTTTTGCTCCTGTAAGAACGTCATCCACATAAAATGATGATGAAATCTCCTTCGCAGCCAAAGGAAAATCAACGCCTTGATCGATGGATAGTTGTTTTAAGGCTCTTGTTGCAAGAAAGGAGGCAATTTTCGCTCAAGAGCTTGAAATCTTCGTAATGCAGCATCATACGATTTGCCCAATAAATTTGTCCTTTTTTTAAAGGGTAACCTAACTTGATATCTTCATGATGGTAAACGAGAAAAGTAACTTATGAAATGACCTTCACATAACTGCTCTTCCTTGGAGAGAATCGTAGAATGGTTTGAATCATGGTTTTCAATATGCCAAAATAGCTTTAAAGTTTTATTGATGTTCTCATTGCAAGCATTGCAGACGGTGTTCACGCTGTTGATAGCAGCACTTAACTTGTGCTGTGAATAAAACGTATCAGAAACAACCCAGCCTAAGAGTGTATTTTGAAGAATTGGAAGAGTTTCCGAAAACTTTATCTGTCCAATGCAGAGAATACCAAAAAATAATTCGGCACCCAAGAGAATATCTATTTTTTGGGGAGTATTAAAGAGCGGATCAGAGAGGTTTAAATTTTTCGGAATAATCCAATTGCTCGTATCAATTTGATCATGCGGAAGTAAACCGGTTATTGCAGAGATGACGTTGGCATCGATCGTAGAAGAAAAGTTATAGAATTGCGATTTAATTAGAAACGAAATCTTTGAGGTACTTAGTGTGCTTTAATTAAAAATTCCAGCCAGAGAGCATGTTGAAGGCTTCCGAGCAAGGCCTAAGGTTTGGGCAAAGCGTTCGTTAATCAAATTAATCTGAGCACCAGAATCGAGGGTACCCTGCATGGCACTGGAATTTTGTTTTTGTTGAGTACGTAAACTACGGCCGTTGCTAAAAGTGTGTATTTATGTTGATGGCCTGGTGCAGAAACTTGGAGGACACTAGAGGGGACACTCGACGTACTATCAACACCTAGTGAGTAACCAGCCGGACTCAGAGTGGGCAGATTTGTTATATTGTTGTTATTTCCTGGTGTAAATGTTGTACAAGCTGCAAAATATTGATTATTATGCAGAAGACTCTGGAGTTTATCACCACATTCACGGCAACTAATGGCTGATGGACAGTTACCTATCTCATGATCGTTTTTTAAACAATTTTGGCAAATTTTTAATGATTTGTTTAATGCGGTCTGGTACTGATAATTCCGCAAATTTAAAACATTTATAAATGGAATGGCCATCTGGAGAGAAAAAAAAGGCATTTAAAAATATTTGTTGTTACTGCTAATATATTTTTGTTTTGATATTTAGAATTGTTATTGTTTTCATGCAGAATATTATTACGTGTGTTGGGAATAGCAACATTACCTTCAATCTTTAGACACCTTTTTTTTAAGAAATCGAATAGCTCCGATAACGCCGGCAATCGATCTACTGGAGCCTTATCGTTCCATGACATCAGGTTTGATGAATCCAGCTATTAAGTCGTCCCACTGATCAACTGGTCTACTTAGGTTCCGAAGACAGCTTAATTGGTTATTGAAGGTATCCATTAATGCTCGAATGTCTGCCGCTGAGGACCTTTGCAGCTTCGGATATCTGAAGATTCGGGAAAGATGTTCCTGCGCGATGACCTTTTTGTTCTCAAATCGCTCTTTTAAGTGCCTGAGGGTAGTTTTCAGCCTCGACCTTCAACTCAGCAATGGGAGCTCTTGCGAGCGGGCCTAGCTTGGCCATGAGATGATGAAATTTAGCCAGCGTTGAGAGATTCGGATTCGTGTCGATTAAAGAGCTAAATGTCGGGAACCAAAAAATCCATTTTGTAGGAAGCTCGATCACTGGAAGGCGTAAAGGATCAAACCTGATGGTGGAAGATCTTTCGCCCTTAGCCCCCTGGGGAGGTTTTAGGGACTGCTGAAGTGTTTTCAAGGTAGCCAAAATTTTAAAATAAGTTTCCTCGTACTTCGCTCGTTCATCATTTTTATATTCTTCGGGGTCCAACTCCTCGATTTTTAACTGATCAGCCTTGAAGTAAGTGAAGACCTCATTGAGTGCATCGATGCGAATTTGAAGCTCCTCAATTGAGGTTATGGAGAGGGAGACATCAGGTTGCACGCGGTGCTCGAATTCAGCAGATCTTTCAATTTGGGATATCCATACCGTTCGACGGTTTTTTGCGAATGCTAAAGATTTAGACATTATTTATATAAATGTGATTTCGATAAATCAATGGTATTATAAGACGAAATCACGTCGGGGTCACCAGTGTTTTTACTCAAGCTTTTTTGAGCAATATGAAGGGCACGGCCTCAGAATGATTGAACAAATAATTTAAAATGTAAAATTCAGAGTTTCACTTCGTTGTAAATTCAGTTTTATTTTATTAAAAGTTCAATGATTAAAATTATAATTTTGGATTTAATTTAGAGAAAATGATCTTAACAACTATGCTGTATGATTAAAAAAAGCAAAGTGAACATATTCAAATCTTTTCTGTGTAGGTAAGTTATACCAGTTTAAAGAAGTTATACAATATTGTAAGTACAAGTTATATTTTTGTAATAGAATAAATTTAGCAAATTAAATCAGGGTTGGCAGGCAAGTAGCAAATTAGTCAATGCAAAAACGTCTAAACACAAATAATAATCCCTTAACTATTTATCACTGAGCCCAAAGTCACAGGAACTTTTTATGTTTAACCCCATTGCATTTTGCAATAGATTTTTTTTGTATTATAAGTGCACCGAAATTTGTCCCAATTATTAAAACAAAAATTCAGATTTTTTTCTTTTCGAAGTAAAGTTTATACCTAAAAATCTTTCTTTTTTATCTCACCAGAGATGAAATACTTTTAGACATCAAGCCATGAAATTAAAATAATCCATGATCATACTTCATTAAAAGAAAGTCCATCGCTGGAAATTCATCTCTACTTTACTGTGAGCGAAGCTATAAACAAAACTCACCCTCTTTAGTGCATCATGAGCATCTTATCTTCGCAGCAGCGATAATGACAATAACGCTAGCATGTACATATTTTTTTTTTCATTTTTTCAGTGAATTCATAATTTTTTTGTGTATCTTTCAAAATTAAAGAGATGAGCAGAGAAATTTAAAGAGACCTGCGCAGTAAAATGGCCAAGTGATTTGGTTCAAGCTATTCTAGGCTTTAATGAAATGCCACTTTTCTCATACAACTCGATCAAGTAGGAGAAACCTTTAAATGTATGAGTGTGCCGATCATCACCGTTGAAAATTGGTGGCACTTTTCCCATGTTTAAGGGTAGGTTCCCTTCAGAAGACGTTACGTTACTCTCTTCATTATCAAAGTCAAAATTTCGAATTTCCAATTACTCTAACTTGCCTCTTGATCTTTTTTCTCTCAGAGCGAGGGATAGATTAACGCACAAGCAGCCAAGCAAAGAAATTCACACAAGGCCTTTTTGATTGGTAAGCCTACAGCAAGATATGGATGAACAACGTTGCATGATAAACAGGTTTTTTTTATGTCCAGTTAGGTAGTTTGTTGTTGTCTTTTGCATATGGTTCGAATTTTATAAAGCAAGTGAGTATTTCTGCTGTCGATAAAATAAATAAATAAATCGGGTGGCACAACGGCTCATGAAGAACCAGGGCCTAGTGACTAACAACTCGCAACCATTCCTGTGTACGTCTTTCGACAGGAATGGAAGGGACCTACAATTTAATGCCGAATCCGAACGGCTAGACGAGAAGCACTTATTCGTGACAAGTGATACTCTTGGAGAATTTGTCAATTCCTCGCAAGAGGCAATAGCCCTGAAAACAAACTTTTTAGTTTTTAGGTGGACGAGGCTGGGAAGCGATCCCAGACCTCCAGCGTGACAGTCGAACGCACTAACCATTACGCTACGGGCTACTACTGTCTCCTGTCGATGGAGATGTTTTTTCTTGATTTTGTTTGTAAACAGGTTCTTGTTTTTTTTCTGGCTTGGTAGCTAGGTACTACCTACAGATATTTTGTCTTGTGTTTTGCATATGGTTCGAATCTTATGTGGGTATTTTCGTTATCCATGGAGATGTTTTTTCCTGAATTTCTTTTGTTAGTCGACATTTTTTAACAATTGAGAAGATTTTGTTTTCTTTTTTAATTTTTTTTTGAGAATTCTTTTCGTGGAACTGATAAAAAGAAAAGAATTGGAGAAGTCTCACTAGTATTTTATTTCGGAACCTGGGGGAATTGCTCTGATATTGATGATTTTTTTTTTGAAATGTGGGAAATTAGATTTTGAAAAAAGTTTGCGGGGAGAGAACGAAAACCGTTGCCCCAAAAATTGATACCGTTTTTTTCTACATGGGTCAAAACAAAGCATTTTTGTATCATGGGGTCTATCTCGGCCCCTTTAGGAGGTACTATATACAGTAGAGTGTCCGTTATTTCCCAAACTCTTTTTTTTGGATAGCACACCCCGTCAATCGAAAGTTTATGCCGAAAGAAAAAACTATTGACCAAAAAAATTTCTTTCCGAGGTCATTAACCCGTGCCTCTAAGATCATACCTTTACCATACAAATTTGTATGGGAACTTTACACTTTTCACATTTTATTTTTATTTCTCTGAAACTATAACATTAATTCTAATTTTTGTTGGGAATTCTGATTGATTTATCGGTCCTTTAATAAACTGGATTTAAAAATGTTTTAACAAAATTTGAATTATAATTTATTACGATTTTTTAAGTTAAAAAATACTGTAATATTATATATTTTTCTCTTATTTTTCTCTCTCGATCCTCAGCAGTTTTTGTTGTCTTTTTTATTGATTATCATAGAGTAATAATTTTTTTTTTTTAAAGATTGCATTAAAAAAAATAGTGAAAACAAATTAGAAATAATTTATTCCGACTTTTCAAAATATTAAATATTTTTTATTTTTTTATGTATTTATTTATTCTTATCAAAAAAAGTTTTTTAAATGATTTTTTTGACCAATATCTTGTTTAAAAACCACATTCAAAAATTAATAAAAAAACTTTATTTGATGAGAACAAAAATTTAATACATAAGCAATTAAAAAATATTTAATATTTCGAAAAATAGAAATAAATTATTTCTAATTTGTTTTCATTATTTTTTTAATGCAATTTTTTAAAAAAACTTATAACTTTATGATAATCAATAAAAAAAAAACAACAAAAACTGCTGAGGATCGAGAGAGAAAAATATATAATATTAAAGTATTTTTTAACTTAAAAAATTGAAATTAATTAGAATTAAAATTTTTTTTTAATACATTTTTAAATGCAATTTTTTAAAGGACCGATAAATCAATCAGAATTCGCAAACAAATTAAGAATAACTGTTATAGTTCCAGAGAAAAAAAAAATTAAATGTGAAAAGTGTAAATTGTAAAGTTCCCTACAAATTTGTATGGGAAAAGTATGACCTTAGAGGCACGGGTTAATGACCTCGGAAAAAAATTTGTTTGGTCAATAATTTTTTTCTTTTGGCATAACCTTTCGATGCTATCCAAAAAAATTAGTTTGAAAATAACGGACACCCTAATATACAGGTACATTTTGCCAACAAAACAAATCAAATACAAATTCTATACCGCATGAAGATGAGGGAAGTTCACCGTAGTGTGCGACGTGATAAGCGTAACTACATCAACGCACTGGCTACAGAAGCAGAAGAAGCCGCTAGTAGGTGTGACAGTAGGACCGTCTACAGAATTACCAAAGAGCTCACTGGTGTCCAGAGCTCTAAACAACACCTGGTTAAAGACACAAACGGATCCCTGCTAATTTCGGATGAGGACCAGCTCATAAGGTGGAGGGAACACTTTTCTGCGGTTTTAAACCGCGTTTTCGCAAGTGAAGTGAACCCTATTCCCACTGAGCTACCCGAAGTAACAATTTTCCGAATACGCACCGTACCCCCCAGTAAAGAAGAAATTATCACCGCCATCAAAGCACTGAAGAACAACAAAGCGGTTGGACTTGACGGTATTCCTGCAGAGCTCTTAGGAGCAGCCCCAACGACATCGAGCGAGCTACTGCACCCACTTATTAAGAGAGAGAGAGCTTGGGAAGCAGAGAGCTTTCCTGAAGAGTGGAAAAAAGGAATGATTGTCAAGCTCCCAAAGAAAGGAGATCTCACACAGTGCGAAAACTGGAGAGGAATATGCGTTCTGCCTGCAGTAGCCAAGATAATAGCAAGGATAATATTGGACCGAATTAAAGACCACCTCGAAGACACACTCGACGCCGAACAAGCAGGTTTCCGCACTGGATCTTCCTGTGTTGATCACATCAACACCTTGAGGATCATCATCGAACAGTGCGTTGAATATCGATCACCACTTCACCTGCTGTTCATCGATTTTGAAAAGGCGTTCGACAGTGTCAATAGAGAATTTATTTGGCTTGCTTTGCACAGGAGGGGCATCCCAGATAAATTGATTGCTATTATCAAGGCTACATATGATGGATCCAGGTGTCACGTTTTGCACAAAGGTAGGCTGTCAGAGGAGTTTGAAATCCAAAGTGGAGTTAGGCAAGGCTGTATACTGTCACCAATACTGTTCCTGTTGGTGATAAGTGACGTACTGCACGCAGCTTTGTCAAATGGAAATGGAGGAATTCAGTGGACTCTGCAATCTCAACTCAAACATCTGGACTACGCGGACGACGTATGCTTACTCTCTCATAGGATCATGGATCTCCATCAAATAACAACAAGGGTGGAGAGAGAAGCAGAAATCGTAGGGCTTAAGATCAACTCGGCAAAAACTAAAAGGATCAGCCTTGGACCTTCCTCATCAATCCAAGTAAATATTTCTGGATAACCGGTAGAGATGGTAGAGGATTTCCAATATCTTGGGAGTATTATCTCTACGGGTGGCGGAACTGAACTGGACGTAAACAGCCGAATCAGAAAAGCAAAGGCTGCGTTCGGAATGCTGTCCAAAATATGGAGAAACAACTCTTTTAGCTTAAAGACCAAGCTACGACTGTTCCGCTCCAATGTTGAATCCGTTCTGCTTTACGGCTGCAGCACTTGGAAAGTCACTGAAATTGTCACTAGAAAGCTGCAAACCTTCGTTAATAGATGTCTACGAAACATCTTGAGGATTTTCTGGCCCAACCGTATCTCCAATGCCGAACTTCATGCGAGAACGGGTCAGGAGCCCATAGACTCCATTATACGAAGAAGAAAGTGGCAGTGGATTGGCCATACGCTTCGAAAAGGCGATCGGTGCATTGCATCTCAAGCAATGCAGTGGAACCCGCTCACACAGGAGGGAAGACAAGGGGGCCGGCCTAGAAGTACATGGCGAAGAACGGTCGAACAGGAATCGGCACGACTGGGGAAAAGTTGGAGAGAGCTGAAATATATTTCAAGAAATCGTACACGATGGCGCGTAGGTGTAGTGGAGGCCCTATGTCCCGTAAGGGAAACATCACGGACGTAATAGGTCCGAGGACCTAAGTAAGTAAGTAAGTACTTAGTACTTACATAGAAACGAAATGCATATAAGAAACAAGTTTATAAAAAAAAACCGTTAAAAGAAACAAAAACAACGTGTCTTTTTTCATAAACATAAACACCTCTTATTGGAAAACCCTATATATAGGTTGATAAACTTCTTACCTGTAGGTAGATACGAGTACCCACAGATTTTTATACTAAATTCGATTAAAATAACACTAGTTTTAATATTGAATTACGAATTTATTGAGACACCAAATATTTTTTTTGTAACTCACCTACTGTCTACCTGCTCATGATTCAAAATAAATAAATAATGCATAATAATAATTACCTTCACAATTTTTTTTAATGATATTTCCTTTTTTTTAGTCCGAATATTTTGGATCATCTTTTATTGTTTGGCATTTTGTAGCCTTAAAAAAACAAATCGGATGAAAATTGTACTTACTTACTTACTTACTTAGGTCCTCGGACCTATTACGTCCGTGATGTTTCCCTTACGGGACATAGGGCCTCCACTACACCTACGCGCCATCGTGCACGATTTCATGAAATATATTTCAGCTCTCTACAACTTTTCCCGTCCGTGAATCGTGCCGATTCCTGTTCGACCGTTCTTCGCCATGTACTTCTAGGCCGGCCCACTTGTCTTCCCTCCTGTGTGAGCGGGTTCCACTGCATTGCTTGAGATGCAATGCACCGACCGCCTTTTCGAAGCGTATGGCCAATCCACTGCCACTTTCTTCTTCGTATAATGGAGTCTATGGGCTCCTGACCCGTTCTCGCATGAAGTTCGGCATTGGAGATACGGTTGGGCCAGAAAATCCTCAAGCTGTTTCGTAGACATCTATTAACGAAGGTTTGCAGCTTTCTAGTGACAATTGCAGTGACTTTCCAAGTGCTGCAGCCGTAAAGCAGAACGGATTCAACATTGGAGCGGAACAGTCGTAGCGTGGTCTTTAAGCTAAAAGAGTTGTTTCTCCATATTTTGGACAGCATTCCGAACGCAGCCTTTGCTTTTCTGATTCGGCTGTTTACGTCCAGTTCAGTTCCGCCACCCGTAGAGACAATACTCCCAAGATATTGGAAATCCTCTACCATCTCTACCGGTTGTCCAGAAATATTTACTTGGATTGATGAGGAAGTTCCAAGGCTGATCCTTTTTAGTTTTTGCCGAGTTGATCTTAAGCCCTACGATTTCTGCTTCTCTCTCCACCCTTGTTGTCATTTGATGGAGATCCATGATCCTATGAGAGAGTAAGCATACGTCGTCCGCGTAGTCCAGATGTTTGAGGTGAGATTGCAGAGTCCACTGAATTCCTCCATTTCCATTTGACAAAGCTGCGTGCAGTACGTCACTTATCACCAACAGGAACAGTATTGGTGACATTATACAGCCTTGCCTAACTCCACTTTGGATTTCAAACTCCTCTGACAGCCTACCTTTGTGCAAAATGTGACACCTGGATCCATCATATGTAGCCTTGATAATAGCAATCAATTTATCTGGGATGCCCCTCCTGTGCAAAGCAAGCCAAATAAATTCTCTATTGACACTGTCGAACGCCTTTTCAAAATCGATGAACAGCAGGTGAAGTGGTGATCGATATTCAACGCACTGTTCGATGATGATCCGCAAGGTGTTGATGTGATCCACACAGGAAGATCCAGTGCGGAAACCTGCTTGTTCGGCGTCGAGTGTGTCTTCGAGGTGGTCTTTAATTCGGTCCAATATTATCCTTGCTATTATCTTGGCTACTGCAGGCAGAACGCATATTCCTCTCCAGTTTTCGCACTGTGTGAGATCTCCTTTCTTTGGAAGCTTGACAATCATTCCTTTTTTCCACTCTTTAGGAAAGCTCTCTGGTTCCCAAGCTCTCTTAATAAGTGGGTGCAGTAACTCGCTCGATGTCGTTGGGGCTGCTCCTAAGAGCTCTGCAGGAATACCGTCAAGTCCAACCGCTTTGTTGTTCTTCAGTGCTTTGATGGCGGTGATAATTTCTTCTTTACTGGGGGGTACGGTGCGTATTCGGGAAATTGTTACTTCGGGTAGCTCAGTGGGAATAGGGTTCACTTCACTTGCGAAAACGCGGTTTAAAACCGCAGAAAAGTGTTCCCTCCACCGTATGAGCTGGTCCTCATCCGAAATTAGCAGGGATCCGTTTGTGTCTTTAACCAGGTGTTGTTTAGAGCTCTGGACACCAGTGAGCTCTTTGGTAATTCTGTAGACGGTACTACTGTCACACCTACTATGAAAATTGTCCGTATCAAAAATTGTTTTGGTTTGAATTGTTTAAGTTTCATTCAGCTGATTACAATTAAAATTACCACAAATCTATTGTTTTTTTTTTTCAAATGCACAAAACTTTATCACAACACTTTTGTAATTGTTTTTTTTTTTTTGTTTGTCGTACGTCTTTTTGAATTCACTGCGAATATCAAATTTTAAAAATCACCATCTACAAACAAATCAAAAAGTATTCAATTCATTGAAAAATAAAATCATACTGAATAAACATTTGTATAGTTCACGAAGTGCATGCGAGATATATTTTTTGCAAAGTAAAGGTGAGAAAATAATCCAGAAAAAGACAATGCATTACCTCTTTCACTGCTTTCCTTTTACCACCCTCCCCGCGCAATATTCTAGTGAAATCATCGAACTAATCCAAAATACTTAGGTACTAAGTGCTACGACACATTCAAATCATTCACGCTATGTTAGCTACCACAAGCAGAAAAAACAAGAACAAAATATATGAGTGCACATGTGCTATAAAATACCTCTTAAGGACTGTGCACATGAGAGCGACCAACGACCGACGAATGAATGAACAAATGGGATTTAAAACATTAATTAACCAAAATGCTTAACAAAATCTAGACAAAATGGAAGAAATATAATTGAGGATTATTTTAAGATACTAAAATTTTCATTTTAATTGCTAAACAAAGAAAATTCTACGAAAACAATTTGTTCGTCACGAATAGCCGCAATTCGTTGCGACCAACTTATTTTCTCAAATTTATAATATTTAAGCAAATAAAAATTCAATTTTATAATTTTAAGATTAGTCTTAAATCGAATTCTACCATTTTGACTAGATTTTGTGCAATATTAAGGTTTATTAATTTTTTAATTCCCATTTGTGTGTTCATTCGTCAGTCGTTGGTCGCTCTCATGTGAATGGTCCTTAATTCTTTATCCACGTTGACTCCTGCCACGATATGAAACATTCATAGTATCATGACCTAACGCAAATTGCATAAAAAACAATCATGATTCATGATCATGAAAATGAAGATTAAGCCAACCCGACCTCATAGTCTTTTCCCACTCCTGTCTGATACCCACTTTCTGCAAGGAAACGCAAGGCAAGAAATCGTACAGAGTATCAATCAAATGTTTAATCAATGGCTTGTTAGCTCTACAATAGTGATGGAATCTGTAGATCAAAACGATATCAAAATTGAATAAGTCAATTAAATGTTTCAATTTACAGTGGTTCTGGTAGCTCTAAAGGATTTGAATGATCCCTTTAACCCCGCCTTATTGTTGTCTGCTCATTTCGTCCTCTTTGCCCTATCTCTATAATAAAAACCATATTATTTGTATTATCTATCAATTTGTTTATAATTTAAACACTGCACAGAATAAATAAACTTTTATTTTTGTTTATTGCAAAATCAAATGTCAAACTCTTCGCAAAAAAGTATTCGAATATTTTTTTTTTTCATTTTCATGTTGGTAAAAGTTGTGCCCAGGGAAAAGCATTCCGTGGGGAATTCCCGATAGGAGGAATGCGTTCCCGGGTACTATAAAATTCCGTGGGAAAATTATTTCCTAAGGAATTCCCGATAGGGCTGATTATGTTTTTTTTTTTTTTCTGCCTGTGAGGAGATGAGAAATCGAAAAAGAAGAAAAAACCTATTTTATGATGTCTGCAAGCGGATTTCTTTTGCAAAGAGAAAAAGAGAGTTTGTTAGCGCTGATATTGCAGTGGAGTTCTTATGAACTATAAACTTTTTTTTCAAAATTTTAATTAAAAAACCCATAATTTAATTCCTTTTTTTTAATTAATTCATGTTCAAAAAATAACGAAAAAAAAAAAAAATAAAAAGGGTTAAAGGTTAGACCACACTAGGCGGAACTGCACTGCAGCGGAACTGCGATTCACAATAATTTGTATGAAATTTAAGAAGTTCAGTTGCCGCTTAGTGCGATATAGCTCATACTATTTCATACAAATAATATTTTGCCGCGTCGTGAAGTGCAGTTGTGTGCGGTCTAACCTTAAGACTCTGCCTTCATTACAACAAGGTTGAAAATATCGACTTATTAAATTGCAATTTTAGGTGTCAAAATAATTTTTTTTTAATTTTGTTAAAACTATAGCTCCATTAATAAATACATTAACTTGTCATGAGAACAAAATTTATATTTTTTTATAAATACACAGAGCTTTTTATTTTAAAGCAATTTGAAAAAACAAGGTGTTTAAGAGATTTTTGGTTTTATCACCTGTGTACATGCATATACATTCAAAAGTAAAAAAAAAATTTTTTTGGAAAATTGGCTCCAAATATGCATCTATTATTGCCTTAAAACAAAGAAGAAAAAAATATAAAGTGGAAAACAACCCCATCCAGACACAAAATAAAAAATGTCTCTAAATTTGACTAAAACTGATCGCTCTATTTTCCCACAAAAGTTGTAATATATTTTCTTATAACGGGTGATTTTTTAGCTGGTTTGTTTTGGCAACACTGGTTTTGACAGCTGACGTGTGTTTAGTACCTTGTGTCACTGTCAAACAGCTTCAGTTTGGTTTGCAATTTAACCATGGATCGTCTTACAAATGAACAACGCTTGCAAATTATTGAATTTTACTATCAAAATTCGTGCTCGGTTCGAAATGTTCATCGCGCGCTGCTTCCATTTTATGGTCGGCATTCTCGACCTTCTGAGCAGTCTATTCGGAAGATTGTGACCAAATTTCGCACCAAACTTACTTTGTTGGACATTAAACCACAACCACGTTTAAGTACTGTGCGTAGTGAAGAAAATATTGCGGCCGTATCAGCTAGTGTGACAGAAGACCGCGAAATGTCGATTCGGCGCCGTTCCCAGCAGTTAAGCCTTTGTTACAGCACTACGTGGAAAATTTTGCGGAAGGATTTGGGCGTAAAGCCTTTTAAGATACAGCTGGTGCAAGAACTAAAGCCAGCCGACCTACCACAACGCCGAATTTTTGGTGAATGGGCTCTTGGAAAGCTGGCCGAGGATCCGCTTTTTTATCGAAAAACTGTGTTCAGCGATGAGGTTCATTTTTGGTTGAATGGGTACGTAAATAAGCAAAATTGCCGCATTTGGAGTGAAGATCAGCCAGAAGCATTGCAACAGCTACCAATGCATCCCGAAAAAGCCACTGTTTGGTGCGGTTTATGGGCCGGCGGCATTATTGGGCCATATTTCTTCAAAGATGATGCGAATCGCAGCGTTACTATCAATGGTGAACGCTACCGAGCGATGATAACAAACTTTTTTTTGCCCGAAATGGAAGTTCTTGACTTGCATGATATGTGGTTTCAACAAGACGGTGCCACATGCCACACAGCACGCGAAACAATGGCGCAATTGCGAGGCGAGTTTGGTGAACAGTTAATTTCACGTTTCGGGCCGGTCAATTGGCCGCCTAGATCGTGCGATTTGACACCATTAGACTATTTTTTGTGGGGGTATGTCAAGGCTAATGTCTATAGGGACAAGCCCGCTTCGATTGACGCACTGGAAGCCAACATCCATGCATTCATTCGTGAGATACCGGCCGATATGTGTGAAAGAGTATGCCAAAATTGGACTCAGTGGATGGGCTACCTGAGACGCAGCCGCGGTCAACATTTGCATGAAATTATATTTAAACATTAAATTGCAAGGTTCAAACTATCGATTCAAATAAATATTTCATTCATTTTTTCGAATTTTTTGTGTTTTTTTTTTTTTAAAGTTCTAAACCTCTTAAAAAATCACCCATTATAATTTTAATAATGAGCATACGTGAGTATGTTTATTATCTATACAGAAATGAATATTTTATTGAATTATCTTTTAAAATGTAAACGTTATGTAACAATTAGTTAACAAACTACTGTCAAAATGCTAGGGAAACCTACCCTTAAGGTAAATTTATTTATATTGATACCGAGAAGATAACGACTAATATTGAAATGACTTATTACTAAATAAAGAAATGGAGTGAACAAATTTGAATCCCCTCGAGCGGGGGTGGAAAATATATAAATATGAGTTGATACCTAAAACCATGAATCAAGCTCCTTCACCAGATAATATTGGTTAGAAAAATTTCATGCGGATGTACAACCGGTTGTCACGGGAGATGTGGTTGTAGAAAATTAGGACTACCATGTTCCAAACTGCGACAGTTCACACGAAACGAACATTCAAGAAGATAATATTCTTGAAGAGATGGATAAAGATATTCAATAGATTTAATCAAATCTAGAAATAAAAAATTGTATTTTATTTTTGTATGAATTAATTTTCTTGTATGATTTTCAAATTACTTAAAAACAAAAAAAGTTGTTTAAAGCTGTAAAAACAATCATTTATTATTAATAAATTAGTTTGTTATTCTCATTTGATTAAATACATTTAAGTTTTGTTGTACAAAATAAGAACTAAAATAATGTCGAGGTTAGGTTAGGTTAAAGTGGCTGCCAGCAAAGAAGCCGACAAACTTAGACCATCAATTGGTCCATTGTGATACCACATGAATCTAAGATTTCTCCTCACTCGCTAAAACCAATTGGAGCTCTTTACAAAGCACATGAGACTGTTAATGTCCGAGCTTGCTAGATCCGTTGGATCATCGAAAGAGATGGAGTCTACGTCTTTGAGATAGGGCGGGACATGTACAAAGAAGATGAGGAATAGATTCTTTCCCTCTTCATCCATACAGCTTCTGCAAAAATCATTTGCGAATACTCCAAACCGCGTTGCGTGGTTGCCTATGAGACAGTGTCCAGTAATGACACCAATTAAGGAGCTGATATGCAATCTGCCTCAAGATAACAAACACTTAGAGCACCTCATGTCCAACATTGGCCAGATCTTTTTAGTTGCAAGACAAGTGGTGATGTTATTCCACCTAAGGTTTGTTCTCCTTATAGCATCTTGCTTCAGCATAAGTTTGCAAGTAACGTTATGTATACCGATATCTACCCTGTCTGGTAGAATAGGTAATTTTTGGCGAATTCGTCAGCTTTTCAATTCCCCAGAATGTCCCTATGGCCTGGCACCCAACAAAGGTGAATATTGAACTGTTGTGCCATCTCTGTAAGAGATGAGCGGCAGTTTTAGAGTTTGTAGAGACAGAGTCCAGAGATTTCAGAGCAGCTTGGCTATCTGAGAAGATACGGATATCCGAAGTCGATACCACGATAAAACTTTATCGCCAAAAGTTCCGCCTGGAACACGCTACAATGGTCAGGAAGACGCAATGAGAGAATAAGATTAAGTCTTTCTGAGTACACGCCTCCACCAACCACCATCGGTTTTTGAACCGCTTCTATAAAAATGAATCGATTCGTCTCCCAAGAATGTCAAATCCTCCCATGTGGATCGGGAAGGTATGGCAACTTGAAAGTTTTTGTCGAAGCGGAATTGTGGGATGGTGTAGTCAATGATACTTGGAAGTGAATGGTATGAATTAAGAATAGATGAGTGGCCTATATCATTATTGATCCACTGTGAAGAGGCTTTAAGACGGATTGCCGTACTTGCTGCCGTTTGTTTACTGAATATATCTAGGGGTGTCAGATAGAGAAGAGTGTCCAGTGCAGAGGAGGGAGTAGAGCGAAGTGCTCCACTTATGTACATAGAAGCTGATCTTTGGACTTTACTTAGTTTATCGCGGTTAATCGCTTTATCCAAAGCAGTCCACCATACGGCCACCCCATAGGTGAGAATTGGTCTAATTACCGATATGTTTAGCTAGTGAGTAATGCCGGGTTGGAGACCCCATTTATTCCAAAGGGCTACCGTGGCTTTTTTGACTCTTTCTTATATATTAGGTTTCCAGCTTAACTTTTGCTTCGTCAGAGAATGTTAATGGAATACCTTTAATAGTGGGAGGATTTATATTAGGAATTTTATATTTCCTAGAAAAGAGGACGAGTTCGGTTTTGTGAGGATTACCGCCCAATCCGCACCGCTCTGCCCAATTTATTAGCTTATTTAAAGCATTCTGTTAGATTTCCTGAAAGACAAAAGGATGCTTACCTGATACGGCAATAGCAATATCGTCCGCTTAGGCAATCACTCTGTAAGTCTCCGCTTCCAGGGAAGTTAGCAGTTCGTTCACTACAAAGTTCCAAAGGAGGGGGGACAAGACACCTCCTTGCGGGGTACCTCTACTAACCGCTCTTCTTGCAGAAAATCCGCCGAGTTTGGAATTGATAATCCTACTAGTTAGCATCTGATTAATCAATTCATCAAGCGAATCGTTTATCTTCAGGTGTGACAGCGCATATGTGATTGCAGATATGTCGACATTGTTAAAAGCATCTTCTATATCTAAGAAAGCAACAAATGTGTATTCTTTGTGGTGGAGGGAATATTCGATAGTACGTACTAACGTGTGGAGAGCTGTTTCCACCGACTTCCCTTTACAATAAGCATGTTGAGCATTAGACAAGAGTCTCGTATCAATGCTTGATCTTAAGTGTATATCGATCAGTCGTTCAAAGGTTTTTAGAAGGAATGATGATAGGCTTATAGGCCTGAGATCTTTTGGGTCTACGTGTGAGCATTTACCAGCTTTGGGTATAACCACAACTTTCACTTCTCTCCTTAACAGTGGAATATGGACCAGATTTAGGCATCCATTGAATATGACTTCCAGAATTTGCAGGATAACATCTGCATTCTTTTGGAGTTCAGCTGGTATGATGCCGTCTTGTCCTGAAGACTTATATGGTTTAAAGCTGTTGAGTGCCCATTGTAATTTTCCTTTGTTATCAAACCTTGTGGAAAAGATATATTACCGTTACTCTTATGTAGTAGAGTATTGGTCTCCATTTGCGAGCTACCTGGAAAATGAGTGTCTAGTAGCAGGTTAAGCGATTCTTCGCACGAGTTGGTCCAGGATCCATCTGCGAATTTCAGACAGCTTCGCATCACTGGATTTGAGGAGAGGATTTTTCTCAATCTCGAAGCTTCAGAGGTTTCTTCTTTATAACCACAGAAATTTCCCCAAGAAGTTCGTTTAATCTTCCTCAATTCTTTTTTGTATTTCTTAAGGGACTCTTTATATGAATCCCAATCAGACAATTGCCTTGTAAATTTAGCTCGATTAAAAAGTTTTCTACTGTTTTTCCTGAGCGGATCTAGCCCGGGGTTCCACCAGCGTGGCTTCCTTTTAATATGGATACGGAGGCAGGAAATAGACAATGATTTGTTAAGTGCTGAGGTTAGATCTTTGACTTTGTTGCCGAGATCGTTAATGTTGGATGGAAAACCTAATAGTTCAGGTTTAACTAATCGTTTTAGTGTTTCATTATATTTGGACCAGTCAGTTTTACGAAAATTACGAAAAACCAGTTGGCATGGAGATTCATCATTCAAACTGAACTGAACGTATCTATGATCTGAGAAAGAGCGATCCTTAAATACCTTCCAGTTCAGTATTAATTGATGAATGTTGTCTGAGACGAGAGTTATATCTAATACTTCCTGTCGGTTTCTAGTGACGAATGTAGGTTCATTGCCGACGTTACTTACAATAAGGTTAGTACTTAGAATGAAATCGAAAAGAGACTCACCTCTATCGTTGATATCGGTACTTCCCCAAACTGTATGGTGGGCGTTTAAATCACTCCCAATAATGAGGCTGATCTTCAGCCTTTCAGCATCAGCGATGAGTTTCTCCAGTGTATTGCCTGGGAGCGGGCCAAGGTGGTCATGGCCGAGATATGCCGACGCCAGCCAAAAAGTATCTTTGGTTGTTCCAGCCTTGCAGCCGTTATATCACGATCGCTGTAATTGGGTTGTAAAAATACATTAATGCCGCGTTTCAGTAATATGCAAGATCTAGGTTCAACTTTTTCTGTCATATACATTACGTGGTACCCTGGAGCCCTGAGTCCCCGAACAGTGGATTTGACAATCCATGGTTATTGGATCAGGATGATATCTTCCCCGATGCTGGACAGACGAAGAAGAAGGGAGGCCGAAGCCTTGATGGAGTGTTGGAGGTTAATCTGAACTAACTTCAGCATTTTGGCTACAATCAGGCAGATCAGCCTCCACCACCGTAATGTCTGTTTCTTCCGGATCAGAAGACGAGTTTAAAAGCTCGTCCTTATCCAGAAGAATCATGTTGAGGTAGTCTCCGGTATCCATTTCAGATGAACCCTTCGACGTGGGGAGATGACTCAGGGGCAGCCGAAGAAGTCCCGGAAGCATTGTCTTCCAAAGATAGCAATGTTATCTATGCCCCGGGATTTTGGACCACAACTTCAACTTCGTGGGGGTGTGGGTGTGCGCTAGCAGCGTCAACCTCATCTTTTTTATAAACCCTAAGGGTAATGGTCTCAAACCCATACCTAATCACACCTTTGGTCTGCGCCAGAGGAGCAAGAGACTATTTATTTATTACAATAATTGCACCTCTATAAAGACTCCTTTGCTCCTCTAGTTTCGCGACTTTTCAGTTGTAAGTAGGAAGGGATGGATTAGAAATCTGGATCATCTGGAGTATTCCTTCTCTACAAGATGGTTCAGCCGGGATCCAAGTGCGGGCTCTTGGTCTGCAAGGGATATCCTCCTAAGCAACAACCTCAAGCTTCGCACCGGGCCAGACTTCGCCAGCTCATATAGATCGCACGATCTCTGATCCTCACAAACGATAAGTTTGACATGGCCTTGATGCCAGCTACTATCGCTAGTGATAGGAGGAAGTCCTGGGTTTACCCTCATTAAACTCAAGAAGCTAGCCGAGAGCTTCAGTTTGACCTCTTGCTAACGACCAGGTGATATCGTGCCATCCATATCGCTCCTATCGATGACCGCAACCACTATTTTACCTTGCAGCACGTCGCTGAAGGATTTGCCTCCACAATGGGGATTAAGGGGTTTAGGGGGAGTGCTGATGTTGAGCACTTTGCTACGTTTTGGTACTGGAGTTTCACCCTCCACAGACCTTTGTCAATTTAACGTGGAGTCACAGCTGGCCTGCAAGTTGTGCTTTGCCATAAAGCTTTTAGCCCACTTGACCTTTGCATCGTGCTGAGAGTTTCCTCCGCCCTTGGGTGCATTACCAAAGATCTTCAGAATCCTCTCAGCATTCCGCTTGTCCCTATAAAACGTACCAGAAGGTGAATGTTTTTACCTGCCCCCTCTGGGATTCATTTTGAGAGGTTTACTCTCGTTAGTGGTGGAAGGGCAGTGGTTCACAATCCTTGCACCACCGAAAACCGACTTCGACGTTTGGGTAGGATTACTCCCCTTAGCGTGTGCGGGGCCATGCTTCACGATTCCACCACCGCTGAACTTTGGTTTCGAAGTTGAGAGAGGTTTACTCTCTGTAGTGGTAGAGGGCCATGCTTCACGATCCCTCCACCACTGAATTTAGATTTTTCCATCCTACTCTCGCTGTTCTTGCTGTCAGCGGCTTGACCATGAGTTGACATGGCCACGTCACTGGCTTGAAGAACAGGAGGAACAGCAGACTCCTTTTCAGTCGCACTACCGGCCGATCTTAAAGAAAAACCGGGCTAACCACCAACAACATCAGAAAAAGAATTCATTTGATTCCCACAAGTATCGGAGAAAGGGTGGTCCATCTGCACAGAGATCCGTATATGCAGATAAGGCTAGTTAATCCGGAGGTCACCAGGTATCCGGATACTCCGTAAATGACTGAGCTAGTATTTTAAACTGGGACCCCAGCCAGGCTGATCATCGGCACGGAACGTATTAAACCTTGATCCGGCCCAAGGAATATGGAATTGGGTTAGTTGGGTAAGGAAGGATGGAAGGAAGGGGAAGGGTTGGGAAACAAAGAAGGGAGAGGTAGGGGAAAGGAAAGCGCCCTTTGGTTTCGGGACTTATCTAGAGCACTTCCCTCGAGACTCATTGACCCTACTCAGCTTCTACAACTCGACAAGTTCGACGCTCAGGTAGAAGAAAATGTCGAGATAAACGTAATAAAAATTGAAAAAATTGCTTACTTTGAGCGACCAAGTGGTTGGGTTGCAGTTACTCCCCCTCCTCAAAATTGCACCCTCTCGTTTAAAAACGCTCCGTGGTTTTCTCATCTTCAATGAGCCATTGAATGATTTTTACAATAAAATCCCTGGAACGCGTCTTAGGTCCATTCTATATGACATAATCGGTGCATTTTCTCGCCAATTTAAGTGATGAAGGTGACAAACTTGTAGAGAATTTAATGTTGTTTAAGCAGAAGCCTAGGTTTTTTACAATTACAAGCATAGTTTTTGAGTAACAAGCAAAAATCCACTGAGAGAACTGTGTTTTGCAAAAAGTACAAAATTTTGGTCTTTTTTCACTGTGAAGCCATATTCGTAGGAAGAAGCAAAGTTGACATTCGGATTCAGCGACCCCTAAAACTAAAAGGCGAGTGAGAAAAAACTTCTCTATTTTGTTCCTCACCAAAACACAATTGACGCAATTTTGTATACCTTTATTTGTAGATTATTTACAAAATCCCTAAAATTAATTTAAATATTCCTAGATACTCCTTTAGTTTTTTGTCTTTAAATTTTAAAATATTTATTAACCCACGGGTATACATGCGAATAAGGATATTGCACAAAGAGTGGCCTCAAACAAGTTACGGGGAATGTATTACAATTAATATGATTGATGTTTTTTCTGTCGTTAAAGCTAACGTTAATACTACACACTATCTTATCATACAAGGATCATAGCGTTGCCACCTTGGGCCTCTTACAAGCATGGTAACATCTAATGCTTGTATTTGAGAATATGAACCCCCCTAATTGAATTCAATAGGAGGGTTTATGTGGAACAACAATTTTGTACAACATGGTGGGCTGGAAACGGAATAAAGCCTTAACTACATTCAACACACTTTTGTACAAAAGTGAAAAAAATGTTTTGTCTTTTTCCAACATGCTAACCAATCCTATCTCGTATCTCAAATTTTACAAAAGTAAATGTTAGAGCTCTCTTAACTTTTACTTTTGTACAAAAGTAAAACACCAATACATTCATAAGAAACAGTTTTGAAAACGACTAATAGATGTCACTGGCTGTAGGGCAATTTTAGGGGAACAAACTACGAACACACTTTATCTTGAACAGCTGATAGCTGACGTTTTTTTTTGTTCAAGAAAAAAATTCAATTAAATGCAAACAAAAGTGTGTTTAAATAAATATGAATTTTATTTAAACAAATTTTAAGTTGATGTTGGAGCTGGCACCAGGGGTTCAACTGTGTTCTTCATCAAAATGAACTCTTTTTATTATGAAGACCAGCATTTTGTAAATATGTAGGTATATCATACGCCTTCCTTGGATCACAGAACGATCATCTTAATTTGCAGAGCCTGCAGATAGTAAATGTGATGGTTGTTCTATCTTGTGGATGCGAATGCGTGATTTTCATCAGCATATTGAAAATTGCCTGTATTTTAATATAATAATAATATAATTAATATTAATGAATCCTGGCACATCTGCTCTGGAACCCCGAACACACTTACTAGACAGTACACCGAAGCAAAATAATGTACACTCCCGAATAGTTGACTTATAATTGTTCAGATATATTAGGATCATTTTATTTTAAAGAAAGACAAATTAAAATAGATATTAGGTCTGTTCCACACCTTGACCAAAACTACCAATTGTCAACAATTGGCAACAATTTTTGCCCAAATGCTGTTCCAACCCTCACAAATTTGGTAGTTTGGGCAGAAGAGAGAGCTCACGAGAGAGTGCAATAATTTCCCCTCCTGACAAATTCTGCCCAAGAAATTTCTTTGGGCTGAAATTGTTGGTCTGTCAAATGCCAGATTAAGGTACGTTGATAAAAAATTTACTGTTGTAGAGTCATCGGTTCAGTTTGCTTCGCGTTGGAATAAAAAAAGAATAATTGTGTGAAATTGTGTGGCAGAATTTTTGCCAGGAAACCGTTCCAGACTTTTTGGGCAGTTTTTCTCTCTGTGAGAGAATTTCATCCCCACTCTTCAAAATTTGACAGACCAACAATTTCTGCCCAAAAATCTCGGGAACAAACCTATTTTGTATAATAAAAATCGAATACCTAGCGTAAGTTTTTTTTTTTTTTTGATAAATGTCAGAAACTCTAAGCATTAAACACAATTTTAGTTCAATTTTTCGCAAGCAGATGACGCTAGAGTATGTGTGTAATTTCTCACTTTTGTACACAAGTAGGTCTATGTAGTTAAGGCTTAAGTGCCTGTCCACATTGGATTTTTAATGCTAGGTGCAACCTTTGAGAGAGGTAGATTTTATATAAGTGAAGGGTAGATTCCACGCAAATTGCACCGATGCGCCACTTTCAAACAATATTTGCGGATTCAACATGATAGATTTTTTATTGTGTGAGTGAAAGATAGATAGAGTGGGAGATAGGGATGGGTAGATTAAACTGAGAGGATTTTCTCTTCATCTTATGGACACAACGAACATGTTAACACCAAGCATTAAAAATCTTGGATTTGCGAACATCTAACATCTAACATCTCATCTATTCAATTTCATTAAAAAATTACCCGCGAGAGCAATTAAGGTCTCAAGAGTCAATTGAATTTGTTTCAATGTGCAAAAACCATCAAACTGAACAAATTTAATCCAACATGGAAAAGTAATTTTCTGTGTGATTATATCTTGGGTAATTTCTTCAAAATTGAAATCAGTTCCCATCACTCAATTTTTCAACTAGAATGAATATCTCTGTGGGTATTTTTTTTTTATTTTAATTGCTTTCCAATCCGAAATATGTTTTCTCTACGGCAAAAAAATTCTGGAAAATAAAACATGTAACTAATCTAGGTACACACATATAATTATTGAGTGGCAAATTTCTAACTTTTAACACGTCGAATAACAACCAATTATAGGATCTAATCACACAAAATAATAATCAGTTACAAGGTATGTTTATTCGCAAATTGTTTGTCTATATAAATAAGTGTTGGACAAATCATCACGAATATACAAGTTGTATTATCATGTCGAAAATACAACTTGGTATAGTTTTGATTGCATTCCTAAACAGTGCCCTAGCTCTGGATTATATTTTTGAATGGCAAGAAGGTGGAGCAAGCGCTTGTCCTGGAAGTGAACACTTATTCCTGGATGTCTATTTCAATAATTCTGATCTCGATGTCAAGCAAATTGATGAGGAGACAATTGTGATGCATGGTTATGTAGTACTCCTAAAAAAATTGGATCCCAGCTTGCGAGTAAGGACTCAAATTCAACTATGTGTTTACTCGTAGTTTGAAAATGTTATACAAATACATACCTTTTTAGCTACACATTCAAATTCAAAAATTGAGCAGCGGTCGATGGGTTGACACTGCTTTTCAAATCGATCGTCCTGATTTCTGCAAGGTTTTATTTGATAAAAACGAAATTTGGTATGAAGTTGTCAAAGAATTAGAAGCCAACTCTAAAGTATGCCCCCCGGAACCAGGAGTAAGATATTATTAGTTTATATAGTCAAAGTTTGCTATTATTATTTTTTTTTTCTTATAGACAAAATACGTTTTCAACAACAAGAAACTCGCAACAGTTTTAACGGGTGCACCTCCGGGCCTGCAAGGTACTTATGGGGCTCTAGTCAAATTATTTTCAGGGGAGAAACTTGTTTTTTGTGCGTTTTACGAGGGAGATTTGGTAAACAAAAATCTAAAATTATAAAATGATCGGTTGGGGTCCTTGAAAACTAGAGTGCCGATATATGTAATTTAATCATAAGAAAATCGACAATTAACTTTTTTTAAAAACTTGCATTGAATTGAACTGTCAATTGATTTGTTTTATTATTATTTATTTTTTTATTTATTATTATCCAGCAGTGCCGCCTTGTTATGGTTTTCGTAAGTAAAATTAAAACTTTACATATGTTCGCGTTTACATGAGGTTCAGTACATCCAGCCAGCTTCAAGCCTGGAAGAAAGCATCAACGAAAATTTTATTTTTTTATTTTGAAACATTTTTCATTAATACGAAAAAGAAGCAAAAAGGTATGATATGTGCCCGCAGTACGACGTGAAGATCATTCTTGGTGACTTCAATGCATCATTCGGGAAGGAGGGCATCTTTTGTTTGATAGTCGGAGAACACAGCCTTCACAACGCAAAACTTCTGGCATCGGATACAGGCTGGCAGACTTTGCGCCGGCGCGAAATGTCATCATCTCAAGCACCTGTTTCCCACACCTCAATATACACAAGGGACTTGACGGTCACGTGATCAACGAACCGTCAACCAAATCGACCTCGTTGCGATAGACGCGAGAAATACTTTCAGTATCTTAGACGTCCGAACGTTCCGAGGGGCCATCATTGACTCGGATCACTACCTGGTGGTAGCTAGACTACGTATGCGGATATCCATGATGCCACAACGCAGAGCAGATGGTGGGAAGCTTAAATCGCAAGAGACCGCCAGAACTTTTGCGGACCACGTAACTCTTAATCTCTCAGGAAGTCCGCCTTCCGCCACCAACATCAAGTGTAGACGACCAGTGCAAACACTCAACAAGCCATCAAAGTTTGGTCGGAGGAAAGTATGCCCGATTAATGGAACCTCGGTATAGTGTGCCCCATCCATAAAAAAGGAGAAGCTCTGAAATACACCGACTACAGAGGAATTAGTCTCCTAAACGTCGCTTATAAAATCTTGTCGGCTTTCCTGTGTTACCGCTTAAAACCTTTTTTCAACGATCTGATCGGCCCCTATCAGTGTGGTTTTAGGCCAGGCAAGTCAACCGTCGATCGAATGTTCACACTCCGCTTGTGCAGGATGACTCGGGCAAAATGTCACGATGGACAGATATAACTTAGAAATTGTCAAGGACTTTGTCTACCTGGGCACCACTATTACCTCGCGAAATGACATCAGTGCAGAGATCAAAGAAGAATAAGACCGCTTTCACACAAGGAAACTGAGTTGCCAGAAACTAGCTAGTTTGTTGGCGAGAAGGGTGAGCGGGGAGATTTTTTTTCTTTCCCTTACGCCCTTTTTTTTCGAAATTTGGCAAAAAAGTGTTTTCATTATCGAATTAGCTAACTTCATTTGAAATCTCATTTCATTTTGAATTTGGAATGGCAGTTAGTCGTTTATTTTTTTTTTTCTCTTTATGTTTTATATGTTGTTGAGTATAGTGTATTGATATGTGCATGAAGATTATATAAGTGCCATAATGCAGATATGAAGACGAACTTGTTCATCTTCTTGATGGTTCTCTTTCACACACTTGGAGTTTTGGCATACATCTGTCCCGCTCTACTTTTCTTCATATTTGCAGACGAAAAAAATAAATAAATCGGGTGGCACAACGGCTCATGAAGAACCAGGGCCTAGTGACTAACAACTCGCAACCATTCCTGTGTGCGCCTTCGACAGGAATGGAAGGGAACTACAATTTTATGCCGAATCCGAACGGCTAGACGAGAAGCACTTGTTCGTGACAAGTGATACTCTTGGAGGATTTGTCAATTCCTCGCAAGAGGCAGTAGCCCTGAAAAAAAACTTTTTAGTTTTTAGGTGGACGAGGCTGGGAAGCGATCCCAGACCTCCAGCGTGACAGTCGAACGCACTAACCATTACGCTACGGGCTACTGCATTTGCAGACGAAGATACATGTAAATCCAGCATTAGGAGACGACTTAAGGAAGCAAACCTTACCCCAAAATGTCCCACCACGGGACCAAAATTAACTGCAACTCATACACAAGTTCGAGTACGTTTTTCACTTTGCACTACAATTGGGAAAATGAGCAATGTAGGCGATTTACGTTCTCGAGTGAGTGCAGAGTTTGTCTTCATGGAAGACAGGCCATCTGTTTACTCTGCCTCTATGCCATAGCTTCCATGCAGATACATTCTGCATTTATCCGATAACGTAAATCGCCTACATTGCTCAACTTCCCAATTGTAAATTGTAAATTTTGGAGTAAGGTCTGCTTTTTTAAGTCGTCTATCAACTGTCCATTAACTTTAGAGTCTAAGCACGATTTCGGAGAAACGCCATCACGATGAATCAGTCATAACATCCGGTGCCACACAGATCCTGGCATTTACACTAACCTAAAAGTTTGTCTGAACCCTCCGTAGATCTTTGATATGCCAGATTGGCTAAGACCGAGCTGACGGGCCACAGTACATTGGTTTAATCCTTGTTGCAGTAGTGTGTCAACTTGACTTACTTCTACAGTCGTGGTATCCATTTTGTTTTTCTAAGATTAGGAGGCCAAATGGGTCAAGAAATGTTGCAATTCACGTTTAACAGCACACTCAAAACCAAAGACCAACTATGGGCGCATTTATTGGGTATCAATGTTTCAAATACTTGCCAAATTTAACAAGTATAATTTGTTATTTTTGTTATTATAGCGGATAGCGCGAAAACTAACGAATGGATTTTTATGATTTTACCCTTAATTTAAAGTTTTAAGTTCAGGCTTTAAAATGAGCCTATTGACATTTAATTATAGATATTGTATCCATCGCGATTGTTGTTTTTACAAGGCGAACTTGAGTGACTTCGTTTGTTTGCTCCCAAGTGTAGTATATACTATATATTACACTGATGTTTACACATCATCCCCTTAAATCCCGGTACTCCTTCTCAAAAATTAAGGAGTTTGATAGTGGGCAAATTTTTATTTATACGAGAATGCGTCCTACAATGTATAATGTCCTGGTTAATTAGTTGTCACCACTTTTGGTAAAATCTTCAGTCAGAGAACCATCAGTCTCATGTCTCACCCAAATATCGTTTGGCTGTTCTCCTTCTGTAAGTTTAGTTCCTGAAAAATGTTTTCACATTCAATTCACTGGCCTCGTCCTTCGAGTAAGGAAAGGAAACTATTCGCTAAATAGTATTGGAAACGTCAGAAAAATAGTGGAGAGCCTTACAACATATCTATGTGTCAGAACCCATATCCAAAGATTTTGAAATTATACGTGACAGCTTCTGGACATTGTGGGACATGCCCAACTGCCTTCGTTCACTCGATGGCAAACATTTTGCTCTACTAAATTTTGCCACGCAATAATGAAAGTCAGTATTTCAACTACAAGAAGTTCTTCGTTATAGTTCTTAAGACAGTTTGTGATGTGAAATATTGTTTCACCCACATCGATATTGGAGCCTATGGAAGCCAAACTATTTTTTTTTAATATCAACATAAATTAATATTTTTTTAGGGAATCTTTCAGGTCAGTTGCTTTGGAAAGAAACTTTTAAGATGAAACATCCAATTCCCCGGCCTAGGAACTTGCCGGGCTCAACTGTTGATTACTTTGTGGGTGATGCTGCTTTCCCTGTGACTACCACCATCATGCGACCATATTCTGGAGCCCTTCTTCCACCAAAAGAAGAAAACTTTAATAAAAGCCTATCCCGCGCACGCTGGACAACTGAAAATTCTTTTTGGTATTTTATTTTAGTGTATTACACGCACAGATATTACCAAAGCAAATATTTCGGACTGATAAACTCCCACATTCCTCCCCTCTTCGCCTTTTTTTGTAGTCCATTTTAAGCACATTTAAACAAATCGAATCATAGTAAAACCTATATCAGTGGAACGCAAGTAAGACCCCTTTCACACAAGGAAACTGAGTTGCCGGCGTTTTTAGTTTGTAGGCGAGAAGGTTGTAAAAGGAAGACTAGCCAGTTTGTGGCAACTCAGTTTCCTTGTGTGAAAGCCGTCTAAAACACAGTTTTAATTTAGGTTCAAATCGCATATGCATTACAACGCGGTCACATTTGGTTCTTTCAAGTCCACACCATATATATGCATGTATTAGTGCGCGCAAAATGTATCTATACTGTGAGTGATGCTGGAATTACATGTATCTTCGTCTGCTAATATAAAGAAAAGTAGAGCGGGACAGATGTATGAAAAAAATCCGAGCGTGTGAAAGAGAACCATCAAGAAGACGAACATGTTCGTCTTCATAAATGCATTATGGCACTTCCTATAATCTGCATGTACGAAGATCCTCTGCATTTTGGTGTTCTGTCTCTATGCAACAAATGTAAATTTTAATTTTGCATCTCCTTTTTTTTTGCAGAAGCAAGACTAAGATACATGTTAATCCACCATAATATGTAATAATTCCACACCATATATATGCATGTATTGATCAGTTGGCGTACTCCTTTGTTTCTCTTCTAATAACTGACAGCCAAAAATCGTTTATGGAAGGACCCTTCGCAATATCTTAGGGTGTCCATCTTGTTTCTTTAAAAGAGAACATGTTCACAATTTCGTATTCTGTGGGAGCCCTCATAAAAAACCCCACCAGAACAACGTGAGTTTTGATCTGCCAAGCAGCAGATCATAATTTTTAAGTTTTTATAAGGCGAGTTCACCACGAGTTATAAGGTTATTGTGACTTGTGAGGCATCAGTGAGGTTGCCAGAATATGGTTAAAAAATTTCCCTGTTAGGTTAATTTTATAATAAAATAGGAATATGTTGTCAAAGCTTCTATACAATTTTTAATGATAAAAAGTACAAGAGAAAAATAATAAGACGCGGTATTATTGATGATGAAGACAACTCTAGCCCCTTATCAAAACTAGTAGACCACATTTCTTACCTACTAGGGGACTAGGGCCTATTTTGTATTTTAATTTTTAGTTGTATTTTGTTCACCAATTCATACATCTACCAACGCGTGTATAATTCTTGAAAATTAGGACACTTGAATCTTTTATTTTGATTTGTTTTGATTTTGTTGTGTTCTCTTTTTTTTTCTCTATTTTGCTCTTAATGTTCTCTTTTTTGTAGCTTTTAGAAAAAAATGTCCTCTTTTTGTAAAGTACCCAGATGGAAACCCTACAATATCGGCACTATCGGCATGACTCTTTCTCTTTTTGTTATCACATTTAGTTTATTTTAGGGGCCGTACACACGAATGTAAGAAAGTCAATATTATGCTGCATTTACATGAATGGCAGATAGCCATTTTTCTGCCAGTTTTTTTTTTGAGTATAATGGCTGACAATTTTCCAATAGTGTAAGTACGGCATTAAGCAGATCCTACCATTTTCACATTAAACGTTCTTACGAACTGTCACAAGCTTGTTGCGATTTTGTGCAGAAAATTGGGAAGCTTTATTGAATGTCTCTCATATAGTTAAATGGTCAAATTTCGAGCTCTGGGCAATACTAGTTTTAATTAATATGATTTTTGGAGGAAGGGGGTTAGCTGAAAATGTCCCTGAAGCAGAAGTGGCACCCTCACGGTCGCTCGGCTCTAGCTCGACGGATTGGAGGGGATCTTACTGCTTCTAACAAAATTTTGTTCGTGCCTTAATAGAAAAGAGTTTCTAAACCCCGATTCACTCCTCATCGGACAACCACTTTAGATCTTTGGTATGATCCTCTATTTTGTCTGGTATTGTGACAAAGAAGTTGTCCCCTTTTTTATTTTTTGAACAGCTTCTTAAGTCTTTTTCCACCCTATTATTATGATTAATAATAATTTTTCCGTGGCTATCCTGTGCCTGCTTTTTAAGATAGCCCCTGTGGTTCTTCCTTATAACCTAACTCCATTCACCTGTTTCAGATCCCTCTAACCAAATACCACCCCCTTATCACCAAAATAAATAAATTAAGCACGCCATTAAAGGTTCAATTAAAGTCTCAAAATTTAATGCATTTGGTTTTAAGAAATTCATAATTCATGGACACTCTTAAGGCTTACGATTCTAATTTTTCTGAATTCATTTTTTTTTTGTTAACTTAATGTAAACTTGTATATAATAAAATATTATTTTAATGATTAATTCAATTGAAGGTAGGTTTCAAATTTTCACAGATATAAATTTAAAAAAATAGATAATCAAAAAAAAATATAAATTGGTTAGGTCTTATGCCTCGATAAGTGTATGTAAAAGTGGCCAAACAAAGAAAAAAGACTTACATACGTCATGTGTTGTAGTTTGTTTTTGTTTGTTTCCTTTTGTTTGTTATATGTAATATCGTACCGCTACAGCTTTATAGCTTTGTATTCACCTGCAGAACTGAAGAGTGCGCACCTTTCACCTGGAGATGTTGTAGCTGTTAATAAATGTGATACGATTTATTTATGAAATGGCATTAATTGAAAACTAAGGTTTTCCTGGAAGGATTATAAATTCTTTGGCAATTCTTACCTCTTTGGGTTTTCTTTTCTTTTCTTCCAAAAAATATCTGTGATAAATTGAAACCTTGTTTAGCAAACTATTTTTTTTTTTTTTTGATTAATTTAAATTAGAAATTGGAATCTTGAGATCATTTTTTTTTTTTTTTTTACTTGATGATTCCCTGAGGCCGTAATTTGGAAACTGCTGTTTGAAATTTCCGTTATCTCAGTTCAAAAGTTCTTCTTTATAATCTTGTTTTATTGAACGAGGTGTCCCCCTAAACCACGCGCTAGCTTTCACGTGTGACTGTGGGTAAGCGTTGATCTGAGCTTTTGTTCAAGGTAATCACGTGGTTTCCAAGAGGTTAGTTCTGACTACTTTTTTCGTTTGGTCAAGAACAATATCTCAGGAACCGAAACCCGAGAGCACAAAAAGATGTCTTTAAAGTGATGACTTAACTTTATCTTGATTTATCTTGACGTCCCTATGAATTGCAGAAAATTATTGTTTGGTTTGTACAATTGAAAACTTTTAACTTAAAAAAAAAAGCACTTACTATGTGCTCAAAATTTTAATTTCTCAATATCTTTCTTTCGGATCGAATTCGTGGAAAATTCAATTTGCTTTTACACTCAACTTTTTCGGTAGTAAAGTTAGATTTATAGATAAATGAAAACTTTGACTAAAATATATGTATACCAATCAAAAAAAAATTAATTTTATCCTTACTTTTTTTTTTTTTTTTTCTTATACATATGTATGTATATATATATTTTTTTTTGAGTGTTCTTAAAGAGCTTACAGAACTCGCGAGCTTACTTCCACACTTTCTTTCGATCAAATAGACCTTGTACACGTTTGAGATCTACTACCAGTCAAGTGATTTTATGTCCCCCACCTAAATTCGAAATCAAAGATCGTGAAGTGTATGCTGTTTGAACAGGATGTCTGTCGTTAAGGTATCGACATTGTTACGTGCTAACGTAATTTTTCAGTTAAGTTGATTTTGACAAGGCACACGCCAAAAATTTGATGTTTTTTTCTGTCGTTAAAGCTGATGTTAAGACTACAAAACTATCTGATCATACAAGCGGCCTCAAATAGCATTGTCACCTAGGGCCTTTGTTAAGCATGTAACATGTCATGCTTGTCAAACAAATTTGACAATGTGAACCTCTCTAATTGAATTTAATAGGAGGGTTCATATGGAACAACAATAGTGCCAATAGTGCTTTTGTGCCCTCTATGTTAGCTAAAGAAATAATGGCACAAAAACGCTCATCGTTGCTTCAGAAAAGAATTTGGCAGCACTGATATAACAATGACATTTTCTGACATTTTGGCTGTCAAATTTTTGTCAAAAAAAAAAAAAAAAATAAACTAAATTTCGTTAAAATTTTGATAAATTAAAAGAAACGTCTCCTCCCTGGACCAGGTCTTTCTTTTATTTATTGGAAAGTAACATTTATTTTAAATTAATAATTATATTTTAACAAATAAAACTATTTTCGGTGCATTCTTTTTGTCTGTCATCTTTTTCTCGATCATTCGACCCGTTCTTCAAAATCCATCTGCCAAATTAATGAATTTTTGAATGAATTTTTGACATTTGTTGAGAATTCATCGGATAAACTTAGAAAATAGTGTATGGAAGCACTGTTTTTATTTTAGCTAAATTCTTAAGCAGAGATGTTTATTGCCGCGAACTAAGCATATTTGTTGTTGTATTTACATGGAAATTTTTTGTAAGCTAACATAGAGGGCACTAAAAACACGCCTAATGTTGTAAAACATGGTGGGATTGAAATGGAATAAGTTTTCAAAATATTTAGAAAATCATACAACAATGGGCGTCAATTGGTTGCTCTTGCGTTTGAATGATCAAACATCGGTGATTTTAAGCCATGCTATACAACATTTTGTTCTTATTAAACCCCCTTAATTGCAAGCGACAAACATAGACGATAAGAAAAATTGTTCTTGTCAGACTCAGAATGACAAAAAAATCGAGATAAATTGATTATAGGCAGGGCCGGCTCCAGCCAAACTTGCCCCCTGTTCAAGATTTGTAGAAAGCGCCCCTTATGCGTTTTTTATTAGGGTATCCCCGGTAGGCCTAATCTTCAGTAACAAACAAATATGTAATTTTTGTATAGTAGGTTAGGTAGCACAGCAACCTACCTGTTCTCTTTCAAGGAGACATTTTTTTTCCGTAGATGAGAAGTCACATACAGAAGAGGTACGGTGCATAATACAAAACCTGCACGTTCTGGCCCACATGATTCAGTATGAATAAGTATTTTTCGTTGTCATATTCTCTATGTTAATTTTGGGGCTCAGTGTGCATGAAATAAATCTTGCACATATGAGGTGGCATAAGGCTGTTTTGTGTTGGGATTTTTTCTTTTTTTTTCTTTTGTACGAACAGGGTGAAATACTTGGAAATTAGGTAGGTAGGATTGAACTTGGATGGGCCTAGTGGGATTTTTAATTCCACCATAACTTGAGTTAAATTTTCCTTGAATGCAACAATGAAAGTGATGTTAGTAAGTGTGCAAGAAATAACCTAGCACGGTTGTGATGAATGTTATTTTGGGATTATTTGAAGAATGTTTGAGGTTAAAATGCAAATGGCAGTACATATTTGTTTGCGCAAGATCAGATTACATTTTCTTGCTCCTGGTAATGCGCCCCCAGAATTTTGCGCCCTGTGCATTTGCACATCTTGCACATATGGTTGGCCCGGCCCTTATTTATAGGTATAGTTAATTATTTTTGGGGGCCACTTAAATATCTAAGTGGCCCCCAAAAATAATTATTAAGTTATATCTATGTTTGATTATTCGTAAGGCATATAAGTGAATGTAAATGTACATATCTCCAACAATCTAACAGTCAGTTGTGTAAGGCTTTTGATTTCAGCACAAAACCGAAGCGAAGCTGGGAAGAGATTGGCTAGAAAAGTGACGTTTCATTAAAATTTTACCCGCAAGAGCAATTAAGGTCTGAATGGTCAATCCTACATACTTTAGTGTGCAAAAACTATCAAACTGAAAAAAATTAATCCAACATGGAAAAGTTGTTTTCGTTGTGATTATACCTTGGATAATTTATTAAAACATTGAAATCAGTTCCCATTCACATCACTAAATTCAACTAGATTGAATATCTGACTTTTTATTTTAATTGCTTTCCAATCCGAAATATTTTGTCTCTACGGATTACGGCAAAAACAGTAAAACATGTAACTAACCTAGGTACATACATACACATTCACATATAATTATTGAGTTGTAAATTTCTTTAAACACGTCGAATTACAACCAATTATTGGATTTAATCACACAAAATAATAATCAGTTACAAGTTATTTTTATTCGCAAATGGTTTGTCTATATAAATAACTGTTAGAAAAGTCATCACGAATATAAATTTTTCAATTATGTCGATAATACAAATTGGTATAGTTTTGATTGCATTCCTAACCAGTGCCCTAGCTCTGGATTATATTTTTGAATTGCAAGAAGGTGGAGTAACCGCTTGTCCTGGAAGTGAACACTTATTCCTGGATGCCTATTTCGATTATTCAAATCTCGATATCAAGCAAATTGATGAGGAGGAAATTATCTTGCATGGTTATGTAGTACTCCTGAAAAAAATTGATCCCAGTTTGCAAGTAAGGACTCAAATTAAACTATGTATTTACTCGTAGTATGACAATGTTATACAAATACATACCTTTTTAGGTACATATTCAAATTCAAAAGTTGAACAGCGGTCGATGGGTTGACACTGCTTTTCAAATCGATCGTCCTGATTTCTGCAAGGTTTTATTTGATAAAAACGAAGTTTGGTATGAAGTTCTCAAAGAATTCAAAGCCAACTCTACAGTATGCCCCCCGGAACCAGGAGTAAGATAATAGTTTATATGGTCAAAGTTTGTTATTTGTTTTTTTTTTTTTTAATAGACAAAATATGATTTCAACCAGAAGAAACTCTTAACAGTTTTAAGGAATGCAGCTCCGGGCTTGCAAGGTACTTATGGGGCTCTATTCAAAGTATTTTCAGGGGAAAAACAAGTTTTTTGCATGTTTTCTGAGGGAGATTTGTTAAAAACAAATCGGAAATTATAAAATGATCCATTGAGGCACTTGAAAAATAGAAACCCAATACAATCAGCTATTAAATATTATTAATAGTTTTTTTTTTTTGCAGTGTTTTATACATTCTTACATAAATTAAACTGTTTTTTTAAACACTATCAATTTTAAGTAAGTGTTGTATTGCATAATAAAATTTTCTAGCAGTCGATATCATTTTTTGTTTTATTTTTCTTTTATTTTGTGCGCGTACTAAAGGGTGTTTTCCTCCCTTAAAATGATTGAGCACAGTACGAGCGTTAGGAAAAAAGGAAGGATTTGAAAGGTTGAAAGGAGATACCGATGCACATTCGTTTTGAAATTCTGTATAGTAAAATGGGAGGGAAAGATAGTCGGTTTTAAGCATTCCACATTTGTGAGGTACGGGAAAAGAAATAATTCCTGTTATAGACACTACATCCGAAGTTGGGCGCAAGGGTAAATTGATCGGCATTCCTAGAAGCACGAGTATAACGGTTGAATTGACTAAGGGGAGGTATGCAACTCGATATTTCACGAGAATTTTAGTTATGAAAATGGCGATAAAATAATGAAAGACAAGAAACATTTCGGCTGGGTCCAAGCGGTGTAAATGCTTCTGTTGTATTTCACCTATCACCTATTATTTTCATAGCTCTTCTTTGTAGTCTTTCCAATAGACTCGAATGGGTTATAGGAGCACCTGCCCCACCATGAGAATTTTTACTCGACTTATTGACGAATAAAGGCTTTATAGATTACAGCCAGATCAGAAGGGAAGACGCATTTTTTTGAAAAACTCTATCAAACGCCTTAGAAATATGAGCGCAATAATCTTACTTTTTCCAAAACGATGTAAGGATGTGTTATATTGATTGGTGAGATTAGCCACCATATCACCAGTGGACCTATTGCTACGAAAGCCATACTGGCGGTCATTAAGAAGCTATCGTTCTTCAAGATATTTCTTAAGCTGAAAATGAAACATCGTTTCCATAACTTTGAAAAGAAGAGACGTAAGGGCAATTTGTCGATTTTGCAAGCAAAATTAAAATTCTGATATGTATCCCGTTTACATGAGGTATTGAGGCGATCGTCAAGCTTGGAAAAAAACATTTAGGGCTATGCGGTGAGATCTTTAATTCTGATATTCTTTTTTGAATTTCCATACAAAATTAGAGCTATCAAAAAATCGTTTACGAGTTAAGCAGGAACCACACCTGTCTCGTGTGTTGTGTTGTGGCGGATAGCGCGTAAACTATCCAATGGAGTTTTGTGATTTTACCCTGTATTTAAGGTTTAAGTGTAAGCTTTGAAACGAGCCCATTAACAATTAATTATAAATATTGTTTCCATGGCGATTGTTGTTTTTTATGAGAAAGTGTTTTAAAAAGTACCCTCATATACATACATATATGTATTCAGCTGAAATTTGTCAAAACTTATTCCTTCCAACAGTTTTAAGTACTTGAAAAGGAGTGTTTTTTTTTTTCAAAACTACACTATTCTTTTTAGACGTTTAATTCGAAACTCATCTATTCCAATACATACAAAACAGACCAAGTTAACACCAAACTCCTCTTTTTTTATGCCAAACAAAGTAGTCGTTTTCAAAAAACAGACTTTTATAAAAGTTCGAACTCTTTAATATACCAATTATGTATATCTACAAGATCTTTTATTGTGAAGATCTTTTATGGTTCATATCAGAAAATTCATAGCAGAAGAATAGATTTGTCAAAATAGGCCTGATTAATGAAAACTTTATTTTTATTATTTTGAAACATTTAGCAAATAATTGTCAGTGTTTTTTGCGAAAAGAAGCAAAATAACTGTACAACTTTTGAATATAAAAATACTAAATTCTTTCTTGAAGGGGAATCCCTCTTTTTAAAATTCCGATTTTTCAAAAATCCCGTCAATAAAGTTTAAAAATACCGCCTTCTAAAATCCCGTTTTTTGAAATACATTTTTTTTTAAATCCTGTTTATTCAAAATCCCGTTCTATTATAATCCCGCTTTTTAAAATCCCGCCTTAAACTGCTTAGACCATTTTTAAGAATATATAATTAAACTTATTTATTTCATGTTGGTTATTTTCCACGTTTTATACTTTTCAAATGTTGTCCAAGATCTAAGAATAACTCGACTAAAAGAAAATAGGTACTGGCTGCTGTTTTGGTCTGTGTACGATAGTGCCGAAAAACTGTTTCCGCGAACCCAACATAATGTCGAGGGATGGAATCGCAGACTTAAGGTTTTAGTTGGACGAAAAAGCGCTTGGTTGTACAAAATGATTGCCGATTACCTTAAGAAACAATTGTGGTGCTAACAGAAATAGAAAAAATTAAAAACGGCCAAGCTAAAACATATACAAAAATGGGCACGACTGGGTCGCACAAACTTGATCTCGTAGCTCACAACTTGAACGTAGTTTAAAATTGACAATGTGCATATGTAGTGGTTCTATAACATTATGATATCATTAAAAAAGTCTTAAAAACAATTTAAAATATTAATTATTACTAAAAAATACTATAAATTTGTTTTTTTAATAGCTAAAACAGATAGAGCTCAAAAAAAGTATGGCATCTGATTTGTTTGATGAATATGAATTTATGAAAAAAAGAATTCCAAAAATCGTTAGAACCGAATTTTTGGTTTTCAAATTTCTCATTAACAAACCGCTCTATGACAGGTACCGTTAATAACTTTTTTAATAGTTAATAATTTTTTTTCTACCAAAATATAAAATGTAGTAATTAAAGTAGCTTATAATTTTTGTTCCAAAATCGTTAGAGCCGTTTTTGAAATAAATCAATTTTTTGTATATTGGTTGTATGGCAGGTAGGTACCGTTATTTGTTGAGCTAAAAAAAATTAAATTTCCGATCTAGGGAATCCCATAAGAACCTTAAGTCCAAAATTTGAAGAAAATCGCTTCAGCCGTACTTAGGGTACGAGGTACTTACATATATAAAAGAGAAATGTCGTCCGTGTGTGCACGTATAACGCGAGAATGGATCGTTCGATTTTCACGATTTTGGGCTTAATGAGTTCGTATTGGCTCAAGGACGGACATAGGACACTGTAGGAAAATCTCAACAAATTTTCAGGAAAATTGGAATGGAAATCAGGGGTCTATCTCTTTTTAATACATATCTCAAGAACGGTTTCTTCGATTTTCACGATTTAGGGCTTGATGGACTCTTATTTGCTCAAGAAACGACATAGGCCCCTGGGGGAAAATCCCGGAAAATTGGAAAACAAGGAATATCCAGTTCTCAACGCATAACTCGAGAACGGTTACTTCGATTTTTACGATTAAGGACTTGATAAATTCGTATTAGCTCAAGGAAGGGCATAGGAAACTGGAAGAAAATCCCGCAAAATTTCCAGACATTTTTAGTGCATAACTCGAGAACGGTAACTTTGATTTTCTCGATTTAGGGCTTGATAAATTCGTATTGACCCCAGGAAGGGCATATAGACACTGGAGGAAATCACGCACCTGAAAATAAAACGAAAAATGTTGTGTACCATAAAGCTCTTCGGTAAAAAAGCGGAAGGTTGGCCGACACGCCAGTCATTTTGGTTTCTTTGAAACACATCCCTGTTCTGATTTTCGTTTCGCATTGAATCCGTATACGGAATTCCGAATTTCACTTTCGTAGTGGCCAATATCCAAACCTATTTTTCTTTAGAAAATTGAAAAAAAAAACTTTTTACAAACAAGGTGCCACTTTTGGTTTTAACTGTTTTTGGAATTTCGGTTTATCAACTGTTAGAAAATACAGATTGCCACACTTTTAAATTTTCACAGTTTCAATTCGGGCAACAAAATTAAAATTAATTTAAATGTCAAATTAATTTTCAATTCGATCGAAAAACAAAACACACACGTTCCTTAAGTATTCAAAAAGAATAATATTTCAAAACACCCAGAGTTTGAAAAAGAAAGGATATTCTTGGTGAATTCATTTATTTTTATTGTATTTAATAAAACTTTAGTATAAAGAATTTTAATTGACCGAATTACATGAAACAGCATTGTGCCTGCTTGGAATTATTATTTTCTTTACATAAATGAATTTTGGCGGAACGAAGTTTACCAGGTCAGCAAGTAATTGATAACAAAATAATTTTTAGTAACGAGGTCTGCATATAAGGCCGACGATATCTTTTTCTTTGAAGAATAATTAGAAATGTTTTCTTAAACCTAAGTGCTTTCATGAACGTGTTGAACGAGCTGATTAGGGCTCACCACCGAAGTTGAAAGGGGAACATCATTCCTCCAGTCATTATGTTGGCGACATTTTTACCAAAACCTTGGATCTCCAGGAGTGATCAATATGATTGCTTTTGCTAAAAATCCCCTATCCCAGAAATAAAGTATTGATTTTATAAAGAAATTGTTTTTATAGCTTCAATGTTTTAATTCAAGTTAAAATTCTCACAGATTCTCACCATAAAATGCAGATAAGGTGAAACACATGACGCTTTAGGTCTTCTTTACACGACTCGTCTCGTCATAGACGCGTACAAGGTTTGTCATGCAGAATAGATTCATCTACGCCTTGCGCATGGTTCAAAATGTTCTTCCATAGGCAGTCATGAACACGTCTTAAGATTTTGACACCGTTTCACACCGGTTATGCCAAACATCATGGAACTTATACCTACAACGGACTGTTAAGTGCAGAGATCCTGACATATATAGGTTTTTCGAATTCGGCAAGGGCTACTAGATTGTTGTCGTTGAAGCCCGACTGTTTAATTTTGATCTCTTTTTCCTCCAGTTTTTTCTTTGTTCTTGATTTAAAATCAAAACAAACCTAACACCCAAACTCTTTTTAGTGTAGATTTGTTTTGTTAATATTATTGATACACTTTTTTCACAATTAGCGCTGGCCGTCTTTAATGGGAGGTCCTTGGTTACTCAGCTTCTCCGCAGTATCTCTCCAAAAGCAATCGGTATCGATGTCAACCGGGTTTGATGAAAATCGCTTGGCTATCTAAGGATTATCTTCTATCAATCTGATGAGAACTTCTTTCTGCTCATCTAAGTTTGATACATACATGTTTTGTAAACCTATTACAGTATTATCTAGAAAAAGTTAAACATTGACATGACATTTTGTTTCGAATCATTAGGAAGTCAAAGTTTGCTTGAATTGCGAACGGTAAATGGACTTTCGATTGATTAAGTACTTACTTACTTACTTAGGTCCTCGGACCTATTACGTCCGTGATGTTTCCCTTACGGGACAAAGGGCCTCCACTACACCTACGCGCCATCGTGTACGATTTCTTGAAATATATTTCAGCTCTCTCCAACTTTTCCCCAGTCGTGCCGATTCCTGTTCGACCGTTCTTCGCCATGTACTTCTAGGCCGGCCCACTTGTCTTCCCTCCTGTGTGAGCGGGTTCCACTGCATTGCTTGAGATGCAATGCACCGATCGCCTTTTCGAAGCGTATGGCCAATCCACTGCCACTTTCTTCTTCGTATAATGGAGTCTATGGGCTCCTGACCCGTTCTCGCATGAAGTTCGGCATTGGAGATACGGTTGGGCCAGAAAATCCTCAAGATGTTTCGTAGACATCTATTAACGAAGGTTTGCAGCATTCTAGTGACAGTGTCAGTGACTTTCCAAGTGCTGCAGCCGTAAAGCAGAACGGATTCAACATTGGAGCGGAACAGTCGTAGCTTGGTCTTTAAGCTAAAAGAGTTGTTTCTCCATATTTTGGACAGCATTCCGAACGCAGCCTTTGCTTTTCTGATTCGGCTGTTTACGTCCAGTTCAGTTCCGCCACCCGTAGAGATAATACTCCCAAGATATTGGAAATCCTCTACCATCTCTACCGGTTGTTCAGAAATATTTACTTGGATTGATGAGGAAGTTCCAAGGCTGATCCTTTTAGTTTTTGCCGAGTTGATCTTAAGCCCTACGATTTCTGCTTCTCTCTCCACCCTTGTTGTCATTTGATGGAGATCCATGATCCTATGAGAGAGTAAGCATACGTCGTCCGCGTAGTCCAGATGTTTGAGGTGAGATTGCAGAGTCCACTGAATTCCTCCATTTCCATTTGACAAAGCTGCGTGCAGTACGTCACTTATCACCAACAGGAACAGTATTGGTGACAGTATACAGCCTTGCCTAACTCCACTTTGGATTTCAAACTCCTCTGACAGCCTACCTTTGTGCAAAACGTGACACCTGGATCCATCATATGTAGCCTTGATAATAGCAATCAATTTATCTGGGATGCCCCTCCTGCGCAAAGCAAGCCAAATAAATTCTCTATTGACACTGTCGAACGCCTTTTCAAAATCGATGAACAGCAGGTGAAGTGGTGATCGATATTCAACGCACTGTTCGATGATGATCCGCAAGGTGTTGATGTGATCCACACAGGAAGATCCAGTGCGGAAACCTGCTTGTTCGGCGTCGAGTGTGTCTTCGAGGTGGTCTTTAATTCGGTCCAATATTATCCTTGCTATTATCTTGGCTACTGCAGGCAGAACGCATATTCCTCTCCAGTTTTCGCACTGTGTGAGATCTCCTTTCTTTGGGAGCTTGACAATCATTCCTTTTTTCCACTCTTCAGGAAAGCTCTCTGTTTCCCAAGCTCTCTTAATAAGTGGGTGCAGTAGCTCGCTCGATGTCGTTGGGGCTGCTCCTAAGAGCTCTGCAGGAATACCGTCAAGTCCAACCGCTTTGTTGTTCTTCAGTGCTTTGATGGCGGTGATAATTTCTTCATTACTGGGGGGTACGGTGCGTATTCGGGAAATTGTTACTTCGGGTAGCTCAGTGGGAATAGGGTTCACTTCACTTGTGAAAACGTGGTTTAAAACCGCAGAAAAGTGTTCCCTCCACCTTATGAGCTGGTCCTCATCCGAAATTAGCAGGGATCCGTTTGTGTCTTTAACCAGGTGTTGTTTAGAGCTCTGGACACCAGTGAGCTCTTTGGTAATTCTGTAGACGGTCCTACTGTCACACCTACTAGCGGCTTCTTCTGCTTCTGTGGCCAGTGCGTTGATGAAGTTACGCTTATCACGTCGCACACTACGGTGAACTTCCCTCATCTTCATGCGGTACGTAGACTCAAGCTCGTTTCTCCCTGCTGCTGGGGTAGCTGCGATGCGAGCTTTAAGGTGTTTCCTTTCTTCGATCCTTGCCCAAGTTTCGTCGGAAAGCCAAGCACTATTTCTTCCTTGCGCCCGGCCGACTGTACTTTCAGCACCGGATATGAACACATTTTTCACAGCACACCAATGATTTTCGATGGATGTGGTTTCCGTGCTGCTGATTGCGTTCAATCCTTGTGAAAGGTGGTCCCCTAGTTGTTGGCGCACTGCGGGATCCTTTAGTCTATCTGTATTAAACTTGGGCATTCGAGTGTTTCCTTGGGATCTACGAACTGCAGCTGTACGCAATCTTACGGTAGCAACCATCAGATGGTGGTCCCGGGCCATTCCCATGTCAGCACCTCTTCTGTTACGGACGTCCTGGAGACTGCTTCTAAAACGCCGGCTGATCGCGAAGTGGTCAATTTGGTTGGAAGTTGCTTGTCTGTCAGTCGACACCCAACTGACTTTGTGGCACGTCTTATGCTCGAACATGGTCCCTCCAATAACAAGGCCGTTGGCGTTGCAGAAATCGACAAATCGTTCGCCATTGTCGTTTCGGTTACCAACACCATGTTTTCCCATGACATGCCTTAGCCCAGTGTTGTCATTGCCAACCTTGGCATTTAAGTCTCCCATCACCATAACTATATCACCTCGTGGAACGCTATCATAAGCAGCACTCAGCCGGTTATAAAAGGCCTCCTTCTCCTCGTCAGAAGAGAGCAAAGTTGGGTCGTAACACTGTATGATGGTGACGCGACGTACTCTAGTCCGGAACCTGGCTTTCAGGATCCTGTCACCTAAAGGCTCCCAGGAAATTAGGCTTTTGAGAGCTGTTTTGGAAAGCAGCAATCCAACGCCAGATTCCCGAGCGCTTCCAGGTGTTTTTCCGGAATAGAATAGTACAGTGTTACGGGTTGGTGACTTGAACTTCCCCGAACCCAGCCATCTAACTTCACTTATCCCTAAGATGTCCATCCTATACCGCATGAATTCCTTCTCTAGTTGCAGGAATCTGGCATTCTGAGGACCTTCTTTTCCATTGTCAAGAAGCGTCTTCACATTCCAGAAACCAATCTTTGTCCGGGTACAATAGCCAAAAGTCGTCAACGAGTTATCATTAATTATCCGAGGCGTAGTGTTGGTTTCGGTAGCGGGTTGATTTCAGTTACGGAGAATGCTAACCTCCGTAACCTATCCTAGAAAGCTAGGCCTTTTCGCACTTGTAATTTTGGCCTATTTATGTATATTGGGATACATAAATAGTTGCCCGGGGACCACCACGAGGAGGTAAAACAAGCACTTCATCGTGACTGATTGTTGCGCTACTGGCCCAGACCAAGTTCTGAGCAATCAATAGTTTCCCGATCAGGCACGATGCAGGTCGCCCTGATTAAGTGAACTTTCTAATTGTTCGAAACTCAAAATGTAAATTATTCAAAATTGAATTACTTTGGCATGAAAGCGAATTTCAAAATAAAGCAAAGAAATTCAAATGCGAGTTTGAACAGCCATGAAGTTAAGTTTTCTAAGCTTAGGTTTATTTATTTTTTGCCTATTTTTATAAGTACACATAAACTAAAATTATATATGTGTTTATGTGGCAACCGACTATATACACAGTGAACTATTGCTTGCTATAAAGAATAGGTACAACTTAATATCTCCAAAATTGGATGAGAGCCATTTGGGGGTTTCTCAAATCTCAAATAAGAAACTTAGTCACTCGTTAAAAGGATTTGAACTTCTCTCTTTCATAATAAAATTACGATGGAGTCATCTGACTGGCGATGGCGAACGTGTGTGTGCCGATAGCATGGCGTTGGCTAAGTGGGGTGACTAGGATTTTGTTGATGAGGACAACAAACCTAACAATTGTGCGGTAGTTGTATAGTTGCCGCATCGACTAACGCCGCCAGCCGCCAACCGCCAACAATTCCGGCAACAACACTTTTTTCGTGGTCTATCATACTTTGCAATTTTAATTTTTTTTGTTTGTTCTCCAGCTCCAAGTCTTGGTTTTGGTTCGATTTCCGGATACGACAAACGTGTGTATTCAGACATCGTGGGGAGACAAAGGGCGCCAATTGGTGCTTGTTTGTTGCATACACTACAATAACAAGTTGCTTACATTTCTGGGGGAAATATCAATGGCACACCACGTTGTCGTGACCGGGTGCAGTGGAGTGGCGACACACAAAAACTATGACACCATCGCCATTACAACCACGGTTCTATGATGCCAAAGGCGACGACGACTTCCAGACCACCACCATGACTATGACTATAGGTACCTACTGTTTCAATTTTTCTATGATGAATACAAATCAGGAGCACTAAGGAGCCACCACATCACCACATTTAGTTGTTTTTCCTCTTCGTACTCGTACTTGTGTCATTTTTTCTATATTCTTTTCTCTTCGTTCAGGCAGCGCGCGTGTTTGCTTAGCTGCCTCTGCCTGCATCCGATTGTCTCCCCATTGTGGCACCCGCTTTAGCACATTCCCTGGACAGCCAGGAACCAGATTGGTTCCATCTTCAATTGGAGGATGATATATGGCCAAGTCATAGCTGTGAATGTAAATACACATTCGAGTTCCCATTTAGTTATTCAAAATTGATATTCATCTTTGATGAGTGGCGTCAAGGAGTAGGTCAGAAGTTATATGAAGAGTAATTGGCTTATTGTATTGTTGCCGTTAGCTCTATTTATGGTTTACCCTTGTAAAGCATAGATAGATTTATTGGTATATTTATGATCTATGAATGGCTGAGTCATGCAAACATTTTTATTTCGTTCTTCTTGAATAGGTAGGTATAAAAATAATGAATAATTTAGATTTTTTTGTATAGGGTGTTTGTTTTAGGTGTGACGAAAACTTCTAACAAAGCTTACTTTTGACAGATGTTAAAAAAGGGCAGTTCAAAAACTACTGCGGGAATTAAGCCCGTGGTGTTTTATTTTCTAGAATAAACGAGATTACAAAATACAAAGCGAATTGTTTTGAATACGATATCTCCTTTTAGACTCGCCTCAATTTTCTCAATTATCAAGTTCGAAACAGTATGAAAATAAAACGGGGTACAACAATGGTTGACAGTTTTCACACGACTATCTGGCCGAATTTGTTTTATTAAAATACAATGGAACAGAGCACTCAATTTATGTCGTTTTCGATTGGATTTTGGAACAGTACTACTCCTTTTTGATTCCAATCGAATTATTTTCTGTTGTACGAAAACAATTTTGTATGTGTGTGAGTAAATTGTCTCAGTTGTTTGTTTATTCGGTGTGTTCAGTTGAGTTAAATTAATTTGACAAGTAATCCGACGAAAAAGTTAATGGGGCATATTCATAGTCGCAGATAGACCCAGGTTTAACTAAACTACAGTTTAAGACAATTTTGGCTCAATGAATACAGACAAAATTACAAATTGTTGGTTTTATATTTTTTTAAGATAGTTAACTTTGTAAACTACACAAAAAGCTTCAAATATTCGTCTGAAAATTCAACCAAAGCTGTGTTTAACTTAGACCCAGGTCTAAAATGACTATGAATACGCCCCAATATGTATTTGTGTGTTCCGAGTCTACTCCATTAAAACATTACTCGGAACAGCCAATCGAAGTCTTTTGGAGTAATAGGAGTCAAAAAGGAGTAACTCCGAACCTCCAACCGAATTCGACATAAGTCACCGATCTTCAAACAAATTAAATTACAAAGCAATGGACATCCATATTCGTGCTGGTAATACTCTTTTTGTAAGAACGAATGCCACATTCAAACTGACAAGTTGCTATCATTTCTTCCATTTTCTTACTATAAGTGACCAAATCGTGTTAATGGTCCAAAATCCTTCACCATTTTATGCCATCAAAATAATGATAAAAGGAAGTATGTAACATTTAATTTTTCCATTATAATGACATCGTGTAAACATAATGATGTCACTATTTTTCAATAATGACAATAATTATGGCTCAGGCTGGTATTCACCGAGCGCTCATAACTTAAGAGCCGCATAAACCTATTTACCAAGCAATATTAGTGAACATTTACGAGCGCTCGCAATAGTTATATGTGGTCTCGGCCACTCCTAAGTTACGAGCGCTCTCTTCGAAAAGTTGTCCAAGATAAACAGAAAAAGGTATGGTCATTTGATACACCCAAATTGCCATCATGGTATATCTGGGTATTTCTATGACGTCACAGCATACAATCATCTTTTGATATTATTTTCTGTTTAAAGTGAAATCATAATTTAAGCATTCAAAAGAATTATTTTAAGAGGATAATAGAAAAAACCTAATACTTATTGTAATGGTAAATTTTTTAAAAACTACTACCTAATATTTTTTTCAGAGATTATACCTATTTACAAACAAAAGTAAAAAGCGTTGCCAAATACAGTTTAATTTTACAGTTTGGTAATGTTTGGTTGGCTATCTTTTTCGATCATTCGCTCTCATATTCAAACATTGGCTCTCATTTTCGAACATAGAAAGTTACTTATGAGTGGTTGGTGAATAGCAAAAATAATTTTCAAGTTATAAAGCTCATAAAGTTAAGAGCAGTTTATGAGCGCTCGGTGAATACCAGCCTCAATCTGGCCATAACAACAAAGGAACATTCAAACATTCATTACTTTGCCATTTTAATGACAGGTTTATCACTCGTGTAAATACGATATTACTATGTTAAAAGCCCTTCCACACTATCCCACTGAGTCACTGATCTCTATAATGCACTGAAAATTAACACAATGGGCCCTACCAATAATCAAATAAAAAGTGAACCATACAGGTTATGTTTCATATTTTGGAGCCCATACCATCATAGAGCAAGTATACTTGAGCATTTAGCTATCTCACTGCATAACGACCCTGTTTGAATGCATTTGTGTTTGTGTAACTCACACTATTTTGAAAAAGCCTCACTTTTTCCTCGATATGCCGTTCCACTATTTCTTCTTCTAAGATTTTAAATTAAAGAATTAATAAATATGTTTCTTTCATTCATGCAATCTAGTGGTACCTAATAAATGCATTCGGCTTTTTATAATGAGAAAAAAGATTACAATCAACAGAAGTAGGTAACAAATATGTTTCTCCACCACTCACTCAATGTGCAAGCGAAAAAAAAGAGAATTTTAAATTACAGAAGTAATACACATTTTTCTCTTTCACTCATTCAATGAGTTAAAAGTGAGGTATTCTTTATGTCAAATTTTTCATTTATTGAATTATTTGAAATTTCCGAAATTTATAGAAATAGAAATAGTTTATGAGAAAAAAGGAGTTTGACAACAGAAATAATATATATGATTATTGGTAGGGCCCAATATCGAAAAAGTGGGACAAAAAATAAATGGATTTAAGACAAAAAAAAAATCGAATATTTGTCAGAGAACCATGATGAAGACAAGCATGGATTACAGAATCCGGGGAGTTGACTCGATTCGCAACGACTAAGTTGCGCATTTTAAATGCCAAAAGAATAGAAAAAACTGAATAAAATTGTCAAAATTGCCGGAAGCCATCCGCATACCGTTCATCGCGTTCTGTAATCGGGATCAATAGGTCTCTTTCACACTTTCTGTTTTTTATTTTACAATAATGACAACAAACAATATTCCTGTCATAATAATGACAGAGCCTCAAACAGTCATTGTTTTGACTTCGTGTAAATGCATGTCATTAACGAATTGATTTTTTCATTATTTTGCCATTTTAATGACAAATCTTATGAAAAGTTTTGTCATTCGTGTAAATCCGGCAATAATTCACTTGAACATACCATGGATAAGGACGACAGTGTCGTCCAAATTATCCCATTCTACGATCAGAGTAGATCTCAGCCCACTGAGTGTCTCTGGAAGTACAGGTCACAATAATTTATTTGAATTTATTTCGATTGTGAAATGTTTACCGACGCAAAGAAAAAGTGTACCCAACTTCAAGCGGGGAATACGAAGACTCTTAATCGGGAGCTGGAGGAAATTTCTGCACCGGCTGCTGATGCAAACCAAGCTATTCAGGAACTGCACCATGTCAACATGAACAAGGGCGCAACTATTTTCAAAATCGCCGCACAGAGAAGGAAAAATGCTCAGGAGATTCGTTCACCAAAATTCATTAACAACGATCAAGGCCAACTCCTTGTCGATGACGACAAAATTCTTCACAGATGGCAAGAGTATTATGAAGGACTTTTAAATGAACAGTTCCCTAGGATATACTTTCCAATAGCTGCACCTAACAATGAACAAGTAGCCACAGTCGAAAAAGTTAGCGATGCGGTGAAAATCTCAAAAAAGGGAAAAGCGATTGGACCAGACGAGATACCCTCTGAGTTCTGGAAAAATATGGGTGACATCGGGTCTAGATGGCTCATGATTCTCATCTCCAAACTTATCTACGGCGACCAAATGCCTAATCAGTGGAAAGTTACCTTCTTCCAATCTACAAGGGGAAGGGTGATACACGAAATTGCGACAACTACCGTTCGATCAAGCTGATGTCACACACCATGAAGATCGTTGAGCGGATATTGGATGGCCGCCTACGAAAAATAATAAGTTGTTTCGGGTAAATCAACCACAGATGCTATTCAGAGTATAAGAACTAGACTGGAAAAATATCGGGCTTTCTCAAGAGATTCGCATATTATATTGTTTGATTTTGAAAAAGCATTCGACAGACAACCACAAGATCTGATATGGGTTGCACTTAGGCAACGAGGAGTTCCGGAAGTCTACATGCGGATGTTCATCGACATGTACGAGCAAGTTAAAACAAAGGTAAGATGCCCCGCAGGAATCACCGAAGAGTTCCCAATTAGAGTAGGTGTGCACCAGGGAAGTGTCTTGATTCCTTTGCTTTTTATTACTGTCCTTGACTTTCTGCTTAAGGATAATGTGACGGACCCCAAAGTGAATCAGTTATTTTTTGCTGACGATGGAGTCATCATAAAAGCAGATCCTGTGTCCTTGCAACGAGCACTTGATATATGGGTGGATATTCTGGAGGGAAATGGATACCGCATTAGCGCGAAAAAGATAGAATACCTATACTGTCCATTTTCTGATCCACACAGGCCTATCCCGGACATCTATTTGAATGATATAGTGCTTCCCAAGTTCGAAAAAAATAAAATACCTTGGATCAATGATCAATAACAAAGGATCTTGTGATGACGACATCAAACATCGCGTAAACGTAGGGTGGATGAAGTGGCGGGAAAACTCAGCTTTCTTCTGTGATAGAAGAATGCCCCCTAAGCTAAAAGGAAAACTCTACACGGCAGTTGTTCGTCCAGCGCTTACATACGGTTCATAGTGTTGGACAATGTACAAGAAGTATGAGAGTAAATTGACGGCAGCTGAAATGAAGATGCTTCGCATGACAGCAGCAGTGACAAAGCGCGATCGAATAAGAAGCAATCCGAGGAAGCATACACGTCAAAAATACCATCTTGGACAAAATACAGCATGACCAACTTAGCTGGTACACATGAAGATGTACACAAAGAAGATGCCATGAGAACAAAGTTCAAAGGGCAATAGCACAAGACGTTCCAACACTATCGCGGAAGAAAGGCAGGCGCAAAAACTCCTGGATGAAACAAATGCATTGACACCTGCATTTAGTTGGCCTCAGACATGGAACAATCCAAGACCGGGAGGTCTGTCGAAGTTTTCTGAGGTCAACCTGGCGAACCCCACAAGTGGAACATTAGGTGAAGCAGTTGAGTGGGAGAGTTGTGGTCCCCCTCGAGATCATGACATTTTCTTTTCTTTCTTCCAGAAAATTCTACGTACAAATGGACAACTGCAAATCAAAAATGAAGAACATCAAAGCCGGAGTTGCCCAAGGTTCGAAACTAGGTCTCTTCCTCTACAGCTTGATGACATCTGATCAGTCTGTGTCATCTGAATGCGAAAATCTCCTGTATGCTGATGACTCTCTTACGTATTCCACCTCGATGTCTCCTCTGGTAGCTTTACACAAAGTTGAGCACCACATCAACAGACTCTACGCCTTCTATACAGGAAATGGGGCATCCGGATAAACACCTTCAAATCGGAGCTTGTGTGCTTCAGGAGAACCAGTAGAGGTAGTTGCAGCGCAGCTAACTGCGAGCAACGAGCAAATAGTTTCGTTCTACGCTGACACAGGGTCATCATATCACCGAGCAAAATGCTCCCACCTAAACCACAACTTGACAACCGGGACGGAACACCCCGAGGACAATAAAGTCAACCGACTTTTAGAATTAATTTTTTTGACATGTATTTTATATTTTATAATCATTTAAAATTAAGACAAAGTATAAGATTAGGCCCCCTATGTGCCAATAAATGTATAATATCACCGTATCAAACTAGTTATAAGTCAAATCGTTAATATTATTTTGTTCAATAAATATATACGAGTATATAAATGATAAATATATATATATATCGAGATCATGACAATCGCCGGGTAAATTAAGAAGGAGAAGTGAAATTTTTGTTCAAAATATTAGGGAAATAATTCCTTATATAAAATGGACGGCCTTTGAAATAAATTGGTAAATTGATCATGCTAATTGTTTTCTTCTGATAGTGCATCAAGTGATAATGAGTTTTTTAATTTCATGAAAGAGACATAAAATTACACTAAAACAATGACAAAAACAAATCAATAAGAAATAGTTTTCCATTCAACTCGAAAAAAATCAATTTTAAGATTGAAATCTGAATTTACCAATTGTAAGTACCATAGTATTGTATGTCAACAATTTCGTAAATAAAAAACATTTCATAAATAAATGAATTATTTACGTCTTCAAAAACCACACAGCCTTGACCATAACTGCAACAAGTTGGTGTTATCTAGTCGTGGATTTCATTATGTTATTACCAACAAAAAGTGACTAAAACCTTATACAAATTCAAAACCCTCTGATAAAATCTGACTATCGCAATTCATTTAAAAAGTATCATTTTCTTTGTTATCTATGTGATGACTTCATTAAAATCCATTGCATAGTGAAAACGCGGATCTATGAACTTGTTGCACATTTTCTCTCTGCCATTAATATCCACCTAACTTTACCTTATTTTGTCATAATTATGTCATCTTTTATTGTTGTCATTGTGATACTGGATAATAAAGCGACCATTATCCTATTTACAAACAATTACTTCAATATCATCCTCTTATTCAACAATTTGTTTTATCCTTCACTGTCCAAACAATAAGGTGCCAGTTAAGCAATTACTTCACTAATTATCGCCCATCTATTCAATCTTTAGCAACGGGTTGTTAACGTCAACATCAGCGACCATGTCTCATCAAAGAGTAAACAAACAAAAACAGAAAAGACCATAAGCAGTCAACGGCGTGCATAAAAGTGCTTCTTCTAATTGAAAAATAGTCCATGCCTTCGTCTGTACTTACTTTTACGCTAGGCCATGGAAAGTCTTTCTCGCTCTCTCTCCCTCTTTTTTCTCATTTCCAAGCTAAAGGCGACTAATAACCATCATCTTGCTTTACTTTTCTTTTGTTCAAATGGGAAAATAATGAAATGCTGTTGACTTAAAAGCCGCCGTCAACTTTACTAGCCAGTTGTTTTTGACGGCGACAACGCACAGAGACAACAGAATCTACGGCGACAATATTAATGGCGACATTTTCATATAAGAAAGAAGCAAAACTGCCCCGGGAATCACCACCCATCACAAAGAGCCATCACCATCATCATTGCTGTACACACATCGCAACCTCCTTGTTTTGCGACCAACCGTTATGTCTAATCCCCTTGCCGCTACTCCCCATAAATTACTGCAACCCTCCACCAGGACACGAAGTCGAGACTGATTATTTCATACTCAATGCCCGTTTTTCGGCAATCGAAAGAAAAATAATAACTGTAACAAGTCTATCAGCCCAAAAATATACTACACAAAAGAAACCAAAGAAACACATCGAACATATTCTTCGTAGGGGTTCTTCCCTGTATCGAAAAGAATGTACCGGCATTGTGGCGGGCCAAAATGTTCCCCTCCCCAACCCCGAAAAGAGCAAGAGGCAAAACAGTGAAGTATGCATGACACACAACAAAAAAGCGCCAACCACCATCAGCATCATCATCATCATTGGACAAAATCATCTCTTGGTTTCTCGTGAAAATATGCGAGGACGACAGTCGTCTTCTTCGTCGTAATCGTTGTCGTCCTCCTTCTAGTTTGGAAGCGTCTGTACTGCTTTTGGCGGACTGGCGACAACAACTACGTCGACGACAACGACGGCAGGAACTCAGGCACCCAATCTGCGCCAGTATTACTGGCTGGTGTGGCATAACACTGGCGCACATTCATATTCTCGCATTTGGCCACCACTGTGCTTCGTTTGCCTGCTCAGAGTTGCTACAAAATGTTGTCGTCACCTTCTCTGGAGCAGCAGATCACACCAGAGAATCAAGGAGCCACTGCCAAAAATATACAAAATCAAACATTTTTAGAGCCCTTTAGTCTCACCATCGTAACCCACCGCATTATATGTCGCGCCGACTTTTCTATTTTTCAATACTACAAAAAAAATCAAACTAATCGGGCGAGGGAAACGGAACACAGGGAAGAAAAGGCTCTTTTTTTCATGCATAGCTGTATGTATGTTTAAATGAGTTTTCTAACCAGTCACATTAAAAACGGTCTTTCAATTCATGAACCCAGAGGCGCCTCATATTCCATACAACCCGCAAACCATCACGCAAGGGCACAAAAGATAAACAACACAAAATAAGCGCTCTTCCGGATTCTGAATGGATTGGCGCCCAACCCAGAACCAAAAGAGCAAGCGGAACAAAAATTTACTACAATGTTTATTTGTATGCCATCGAGGCGTCCAATATGCCGGCGACGATGTAGACTATGATGCCCAACGATTCGATTCCCATTCATAAATTCAAAGACATTACTCTGAGTGTTCACTGAGAGCATATAGGACAAAACGGGAGACAGTTATGCTGAAACTTAATACAACAACAAGAGCGCTTTGCCAGGCGTACACCTATGCCTACTGGCAATACATTCATAATAGTCATGTCGCGTCTTCTCAACGCCAAATTAGCCATTTCGAATTTTAACTCAACATATTTATGCGATAATTTCATGCGTTAGATATCTTTTAAGGACACCCTCGTGTCAATAAAACACATCATTTCTCTCCTACTCACAGAGGCACACACACACTTGTAGCATAAAGTGGGCGCCAAAAACGTAACAAGTGGCGACCGAATTGAAGAATATTATGTGGATGCTGTGTGCGCTAACCGCCAGTGGTCTGCCAATAGTTCGTCCTTTTGATGTTGTTGTTTTTTTTTTTTTAAGATGTTGAGGGAATGAGGAGAAGATTTATAGGATATGAGAAGGATTGAGAGAAACTTGTTGTGATGAGTCGTCCAAGAGTTGCACGTCTCCAAGGCTTTTATTTTGTTGATTTTATGAGCGATAAACGAGAATGGATGGGGATTAAGAAATTATATCTGCATACCTATTTGTTTTTGTTTTTATACATGTTTGTATATCTTTCGATGTTTTCGAATTGTAACGTTTGTTTTTGTAAAGGCGCGTAAACAGTACAGTGAATCAGGAAAGAATATATTGAAAACGGAATCAAAGACTTGATTTTAAAATAATGAAAGCTACCAAGTAACAAAAATACACCAACATTTTTTGATTTTAAAAAGGGAAAACATGAACTTTGTAAAAAGCCTTGATTAATATAAGGCACCAGATTTCTTCAACAAAAAGAAACATTTTGGCGAGTTTAGTAAGACGATTCTCCGAATCTTAACAATCCAAGATATATGATAGTCATACTTATAACCTTTTCTAAGTCTTCCTACCTTATTTTCCTAGCCATTCCTTTTCCCTATAATTTTTCTTTTGTTTTTCTTATCGTCTTTTTTGAAGATTCTTCCGCGCGACTTGGAATTATATTTGACATCATTTCGTTCGATTCAAAGACAAATAAAGAAAAAAAAAACGAATTAAGACCTAACATCAACTTTGGCCTTATTTCGTTTTAATTTTAATTATCATTATTGGGGGGAGTCTAGAAAAGAGCCTAGAAGAGCAACAGTTCTTTTGTTGGTTGTTTTCAAATTATTTATGAAATTTTTTCGTTCGCAGAAACCAAAAAAAAAAAGTACCAATTTTTCAACTTTGGCCTTTTTTTTTGTTTTTTTTTTTTATATAATTAACATGGTGGTTTTTATAAATCTGACTATTCCTTCAAATCTCGAATTGCATTTTTCAGCTTGCAACATTGTTTCACCCAATTATTTTTGTTCTCAGTAGTTCGATATTTATGATACTTTTTACATGCGCTCCTTTGTTGCTTACGCAATTTCAGTATTTTTTGTGGGAGGTTTACCTCACTCCTAATTGATTCCCCACTGCTTAGGTAGTTTGGGCTTCCACTTAACGTCAGCATTACCGGTGAATGATCACTGGAAATATAAAAGCTGCCTGTGACTGTCGTATATTGTTGATCTAGTCCCTTTGCTACGAAGAAGTCTATAAGGTCTGGCTCGTTAGCTATGTTGTTCGGCCAGTGTGTGGGATTTTTCGTCGTGAAGTAACTAACACTGCATTGCTCGCAAGCTTTCTGAAGCTGTCTTCCATCAGTTGAGATGCGTTTGGATCCCCAATCGGTGTGCTTTGCATTGAAATCACCACCAACTATAAAATTATGCCCAAATGCCTCAAATAGGCTAATAAAATTGCTTTTAAGTAACTTGCAATTAGGAGGACGATAGATTGATGCAATAACATAGTCTGACTGTCCAAAGCTCACTGTGACTGAACTTAATTGAATTTCCATGAGCTCAACTATTTTGTTAGGATAATGCTCAATACAATCCCTTATAAACAGAGATGATCCGCCTCTAGCTTTTCCTTTTGAATCACTTGGATAGCATGCATGATAACCACGATAGCCTTTTATGTTAACATTACTTTCTTTTTTCTCTTCCTTCTTTAAATGCGTCTCAGAAATCAGGCATACGTCAATTTGTTCACGAAGAAGATGTAACTCTAACTCATCGATCTTTGACAAAATCCCGTTGGCATTCCATGCTATTATTTTAAATTGTCGATCCATATTTAATTTTATTTCTTTCTTATATATTCGTTTTTTGGTCAAGAATACTTGGTAAATTTATTTTTCTGTAAATTTTGTTGTATAGTTTTTATTTCATATGAAACACTTTCAAAGTTGTCTATATTTCTTCAAACTTTTTAATACAATATTCTATTGAAATTTGTTCAATGGAAAAACAAGACCAAAAACAGCATTTTACTTGACAGCGCCAACGGTTTCGTGGTCTTCATTTACTTCGCCGCCGGCGGCGCCGGCCATCACGGGTATAGAATCAAAGACTTTTGGAGAATTTTCCTTTCCGGCGGCTACTTAGCGTGGTCGCATAATTAAACATTTCTCTATAGAACATTTAAATTGAAAAAAAATCTTGCCACCAACTGGAAACGAACCTAGAACCCAGAGCATCAGAAGCTGATGTCATATACCCCACGCTACCGAACCCATATGATCGTCATTATTGTAATGCAGATTTTAATGTTCATCAATGACATTCAGTGCTAACAGCCTACAAGTATGCTATTCTTATAAAAGTAAGGTACCGGTACCGATTAAACAACAGAATAGTTTTGTGGGCTAGTAAAAATAAAATAAAATTTGGGATAGTATTCTGTACGGTAAAAGCGTCTTCCGTTGTGCAAGCTAGAGTTATAGATATAGGGATCATGAAAACGAATCGAGAAAAACTTTCAAATTAATTATTTGCTGAAACACAAATACTGTAGATCGAGAGATCTCAGCAAAAGCAAAAGTATTATCGCCTCTAGGCACATCAGACCATTGTGTCATATCTGCGAATTTCTTGTTCCACCAAAACACAGTTAAAGAAAAAACTCCAAACAGAACCGTTTGGCAGTACGAGAAAGCCAACTGGGACGGTCTCAATGTTTTCTTCAGGAACTTTAACTGGTCACTATGCTTCCTCGATAGTGACGTAGATTCCAGTGCAGATATGATTACAAACTTCATTATTTGTGGAATGATAAAATTTATCCCGAATAGGGTGAAATCTATCAAACCCAAAGAAAACTCATGGTTTGATTCGAGCTGTAAGGAGGTTATTAGGGTTAGAGAAGTAAGCTTCCGAAGTTATAAAGCCAACCCTACTGAGGAAAACCGGAAAAAGTTTCAACAAGCTAGAAAGACCTGTAACGTTCATATTCGACGAACCAAATTTTTACATGATCAAAAATTACGGCAAAAAATTCTACAATGTCCCAAAGGTAGTAAAAATTTTCGGTCATTTGTAAAAAACATACTAAATACCACCTCGTCCTCGGTTCCAACACTCGTCTTTAACGATACTCCTTTTGTCAGCTCAATCGATAAAGCCAATTTGCTTGCAGCACAGTTTGCTGTTAATTCGTCGCTGCCTGAAAGTGTTATGACTCCTCCTGTACTTGAGAGCGCAAATGATTCTATGGGACAAATCTTCTTCCGCACTCGTGCAGTTGCCAGAGTTCTGAAAGATCTCGATATACACAAATCCGCTGGCCCGGATAGTATCCCTCCCATTGTTCTGAAGAGGTGTTCTTCAACGCTGGCAAAACCACTGCGTAAGCTTTTTCATCTGATCTACTCTACTGGTCTCTTTCCGAGTGGATGGAAAACAGCATTTGTCCAGCCTGTCCCTAAAAAAGGCGTGTCTTCTTCCCCCTCCAACTATCGGCCAATTGCGCTTACGTCCCTTCTTTCCAAGGTCATGGAAACGCTGATTAATTTTCAGCTAAGGAAATATCTCGAAGAACGAAAGCTTCTTAATGACCGGCAGTACGGCTTTCGATCTGATGGTATATCTCACCGAACAGTGGCACAAATCTTTACATCGTTTTGGAGAAAGTAAGATTATTGCGCTTGATATTTCTAAAGCATTTGATAGAGTTTGGCATCAAGCTCTCTTATCGAAAATGCGTGCATTTGGTATCGATGAATCTCTTCTTCGTTTCAAGTCACAAATTAAATGCTGGTGTGCCCCAGGGCTCCGTTCTGTCTCCGACTCTCTTCCTTATATTCATAAACGATCTTTTATCTGAAACTTCTAATCCATTAAATTGTTTCGCTGACGACAGTACCCTCAGCTTTTCATATTCGTTTTTAGATTCACATCCATGTCCTTCGGATGTGGAACTTGAACGGCAGCGTATGATAAGCTCATTAAATTCTGATCTCGACAGCATTGTCCAATGGGGAATAAAAAATCGTGTAGAATTTAATGCTTCAAAAACTCAATGCTGTCTACCGTCGTTAAAACAAAACCCACCCCCCATGCAACTATCCATGAGTGGCACTTGCATTGAGGAAACCGAAAAAGCTTTAAGACCTCGGTATGTGTGTCACAGACCACCTTTTATGGAACGACCACATATTCGACATCGCCAAAAATGCTGCTAAGTGTTTAGGTTTTCTCCGTCGATGCAAGAAATTTGTCTCCCCTTCTGATCTGGCTGTGATCTACATAGCCTTTATTCGTCCAAAACTTGAGTATAACTCTCACATTTGGGCAGGTGCTCCAATGACCCACTTGAGTTTATTGGATAGAATTGAAAAGAGAGCTCTTAAAATGATAGGTGAATGTTTCATGTCTTTCGTTAACCAAAAGATATTAATACTTCCCTATAACTAGTCCTAGTTAAGATGGTAATGAATACGACAATACAGTACAATCGGCGGTTCTTATTTGAAAATTGCAATATAAAGTTGGAAAATTAAAAAAAAACATTAGTAGTTGATAGCTGACGTTGTTTAGTTCTTTTCGTATGAAATGTTCGACCAAAGACCGTGGAAGTGAGATATATACTTTATATAGCTTCAACAATATATAGATCTTCATTTTCCTCTTTTTTCTTTACTTTTTGTGTTGATTTTGCTCGCAATACCTGGAAATTTGTATCTTTTAAAGTTCTGTCATTTTTGAAATAATCAGCCTTATCACAGTTCACAGGCCCCTTGGCATTGCGTCGCAACACATTCACACTACGAATCCCGAAAAAAAAGTATTATAGGTCCTGTCGTAGGTAGAAATAGCGGCCACGGGCAGCCTAGCCCATAGCCCAATTAGCGTTAAGTGCGCCGTTTTGATACCATAACTCGTTAGAACCTGTGGATTGAATTGAAAGGGAGATTGTGGCATATCCTCAGGATATCGTCCATTTTTATTTGAATTAAGAATAAGGTTGAAAGAATTTTCTGGCTTGTGGAAAGACTGAGTAGCTTTTAACAGAATCACCTGAAAGTAGATCACCCACACAACCAGACCAGCACCCGCACCCGCACCATCCAAAGTTTGCCCAACTAGGCAGTTTGTTGGCTGGCACTGGAGCGTGAACTGATCTAGTCGAATGATCAAACGGCTACTGTGCAGCACGAACCCCCACCAAAGCCCCAGTCCACTATCTTGCGATCAAAGGGTATCGACGGAAGGTGTGATGCAGAAGCAGCCGAAATTTGTCCTATAGCCCTTTCGTCGCGTTGAGGAAAGAAATCAAGTCTTTGATCTTCATTTCCGAAAGTTCGTTAAAGTCGTCGTAAAAAGCCCTTCCGAATGATTTTGCTCTAGCTTTGGCCAGATCGGGGCATTTGCAGAGGAAATGAAATACTGTTTCCTTTTCTTGCTGGTCCCCACAGCTCCGACAGTTGATTTGTTGTGTATGCTTGTGCTGGTTAGTCATTAGTGTTAATTTGATTAAGGGTTGGTTTCGCGAGTGTTTTTTATTTTTCTTCTCCAATCGTATGTGCGAATTGTTGATGAAAAGAAATCACTCCCTCTAAGGACTCTAAATTGGTATGTTAAGAGATTGCAACTTGAGATTTTGTTGTATATAATATATTTTTTATTGTTTAACCATATACATTTTTTTTTTGTTCATTTTTTTTTTTATTTATACTATATATTTTTTTTTGTTTATATTTTTTTTATTTATATTTTTTTTTATTATTTACATTTTTTTTTATTATTTATATTTTTTTTTTTTTTTGCTTAGCTTAAATTAAATTAAGAATATTTATTCACGCTGTCTTCATTTTCCTGACATGCACCAAGAATATTTCTTTGAATGCTTTTTTATGACTTTCAAACGTTTTTTCGTGAGTTTCTTAAGATAATAGGGAAAACAAAACTATTTCGAGATTTCGATTACTTCTGATTTTTGTAGCTCAAGAGAATGTCAAGATCCCATTTAATAAAAATTTATATATCATTTTGTTTAATTGTAATAATTGAATTATCTATTTATAAAATTTGATTTGAGACAGAAATAATGACTCATTATCTCATTTTTTTAAAGTGCGTTCTTGTTGATTCACAGCCTTTTCACTTGAGCAAAACAATTATTAAATACAATTTCAAAAAAGTGATACAGTTACAGTGAAAACCATAGCGTTTTATATAAATCAATGAAATAAAATAGTGAGAAAAAAATAAAAAAATGGATATTGCTCAGGTAAGCATTTTATTAAAAAGATATTATATATTTTGTGTGTCCGGTGAAGTGTATTATTTGGAAAAAAAGTGCGCCGATTTTTTTTAAGTGGAGGGACCTAGTCCCTACATTAACGATTACAGCCACGCTCCCATGGCATTTCAAAAGGAGGTTTGTAAGGCAAACTTTCAAGTGAAAACAAAAGCCAAAGAGGCACTTCCCGCCAGCACCATTATAAGAGACTGCGTTGCGAAAGTGGAGCCAGTGTGCCGTCCGAGCCTCCCGTTAAAAGCCGCGCATAAGATGATGATTCATCGGATGCGAGCCAGCATTCAGAAGGAGCCTGAAAACCTGAGGAGGTACCTTCGGTACATCGACGGGGAGTTGTTCGTGCTGTCCGAAACGGTGTATTCGGGTGGGAGAAACATTTTGCTGGGCACCAGGATCACTCTCCAGCTCCTTTCAGAATCTAAGTGCTGGCTTGTCGACGGCACATTTGCGGTGGTTCCTACATTTGTTTTCCGTCCATGGCTATATTGAGGGAACTGTAGTCCCTCTGGTTTATTGCCTGATGCACCGAAAATCCACCGAGGCCTACAACGAGTTCTGGCTGCAACTACTCAAAGTCGCATGTGACAACAACATGCATCTTAGACCAGATGTCATCATATGTGACTTTGAACAGGCCATCAAAACAACAGCAGCCGAATTCTTTCAAGAAGCCCAGCTTCACGAATGCCTATTCCATTTTGGGCAGATTATTTGGAGGAAAGTCCAGGACCTCAGATTGGCTGGAAGAGGGGTTTGCGATGGAAGTTAGGATGCTGAAGGCACTGGCTTTTGTTCCAGCTGATGAAGTGGGGACTTATTTTGACTTCCTCTATGCTTCACTGCACAACGTGGAGACCAAAAGGCTGGCAACATGGTTCAAAAAGAACTATGTTATATGTTGGTACTGCATCGACACCACCGCGGTACAGCTCAGCCTTTTGGACGACTGGAGCGTCTTCAAATGAGACCCACTTCCCCCGCACCCAAAACAGTGTGGAGGCATGGCACAGGCGCCTTAAGGTTGTTGTGGGCCAGAGACATGCTGGACTTTACAAGCTTGTTGGATATTTGGCGAAGGAGACCATTGTGGCCAAGTTAACCATTGAAAGACTTCGCCAAGGTGAAGAGCCACCGACAACAAGGGCTATGAAGCGCAACAAGCTGCTGCAAAAGCTGTTGAGGCAGAGAGCAGGAATTCCACCTCTGCGATCCCTGGAAAATGTTGCAAGGAACTCCACCATTGCATCAACGGTATGATTACCAAACAACACTGACGATTCCCAACCCGTCCTTTTCAGGACGACCAAACATTCACAAAGAGATATTTCTTAGTTTAAAAACATACATACATACATAAATTCGCGCGAATTTTTTACAATTACTTTATATTATTAAAAACGAATTTATTACAATTACTTTATATTATTTAAAAACAATATCAAGTAATTGTAAAATATTCGCTCGAATTTATTACAATTACTTTATATTGTTTTTAAATAATATAAAATAATTGTAAAAAAAACTTCACGCCATTTCTGGGGAAACTAAGCATTTCACAGAAAGATATTATTCTCATCATCTAGGGAGTGCCCCCTTTCAATTGCCATACCGTGCGAAACAAAAAAAAATAACCTTTTATCCGAATTCCCACATCCTTAAACTACCGAGACCTAATGAGAACTGAAGTATATGTGCAAACACAGTTTCGTTATATACTTGAAGAATAATTGTTCGTTCTTGTTGATTCTCATCAACGAACAAAAATTCGTGGCCCTACCATATACAAAAATCCCCCACAAAAAAAAACTAGCCCTGTACAATTACAATAACCAACAAAAAACCAACTCGCACAACTTTATACACTACAACAGCAACCAAAACATTCGAAACCACACTCATCAGCAACCCAAACATACCACACAACACACAATAAATCAAAATGATTATCCCTTCAAGAGAAGGAGATGAAACGATGAATACGACCCATTTCCGAAATTTCACTCGTTTATATACCCCTGTTGGATGGCGAATTTTTAGTTGGTTGTGATTGGCTGTTATTATTTGAATTTTATGTTCGTTCTTGTCGATTCTCACAGAACCGAGTGACTAAAAGTATTGACATTGCCAAAACAGTGCTGTCTTCAAAAAACGCAAATGGGGCGGAGCGATGATTTTGATTTGCTAATATCGCAAAGGAATGATTTTGATTGGCTGTGTGACCCGGAACCCAGATAAGAGTGACACCGAGGTCAGTGTTCAGACTCGAAAGCTCATACTGGCATTGCTGGACCAATTTGGAGGATGATGTAGCTGGAAGATGAATAGCCTTAACAGCCGCCTAACTGTCTGTAATAATAGCTGCATTTGGGTTCTGGTTTGGATCTTCTTTTAGTAACTTGCATGTTTCCCTGATTGCCAGTAATTCAGCTTGAAAGACACTGGCAAAGTCAGGTAGTCGGAAGGACCATGAGACATTTAGAGACTCAGAAAAGACTCCTGCACCAACACCACACTCCATTTTTGAGCCATCAGTAAAGATAGTTGTGTCGAAATCTTTCGTCACGACGGCGACGTCGTCTTTCCATTCCTTCCTGGATGGAAATTTAACTTTAAAACCCTTACTGATACTCATTGTAGGGGTGCAGTATTCAGTGGGAGTCGAAAACATGTCCGTTGGAATCAAGTCTGTGATATTGCTGTGACCATAGGGCTTGGCAAACCAAGAGTTTGATTCCTTAAGTCTTAATGCGCTGCAAGAAACTAGATATTTAATATGTAAATCAAGTGGTAGAAGGTGCAGAAAAACGCTTAAGGCATCAGTTGGGCAGGACCTTATTGCCCCTGTCGTGCCAAAGCTAGCAGTTCTTTGAACCTTCCTAAGTTTATTGATGTTATATGATTTCTTGAGTGCAGGCCACCACACAATCGAAGCGTATGCGAGGATCGGTCGTACCACGGCTGTGTACGTCCACAGGATCATCTTCGACTGGAGCCCCCACTTTTACCCTTTCTTCAATATTCAACTTCCAATTTAATTTGGGGTCGAGAATAACACCTAAATATTTTGCACTGGAGGAAAGTGAGAGTGTTTAGCCGTTAAGTCGGGGTAGAGTGAAGGGGTGTATCTTAGTTTAGGTAGTAAAAAGCATCAGTTCAGTTTTGCTTTGATTAACTCTCCTAGTCCACAACTCGTAGCCCAGTTGCTAAACTTCCTTAAAGCCATTTCCGTGATCTGCTCACTTAACACAGGAGTGAACTTCCCTGACACCAATATCACCAAATCATCAGCATATGTCACCTCCTTCACACCACATCTTTCTTAACCAGAATTTTATTCATGACTAAAATCCATAGAAGAGGGGACAAAACCCCACCCTGGGGTGTTCCTCTACTAACTTGTTTGGTCGAGTTTGTATTGCCTAACGTGGATTGAATCCTTCTGTCGCTGAGCATGGATATAATCCACTCCCTAACGTAGTCTTCTACACCAGAATCAACTAAAGATTCTAGAATGGATTCAGTAAGCACGTTATTGAAAGCCCCTTCAACATCTAGGAAAGTGGCGAGAGTGTATTCTTTATAGTTTATAGATTTCTCAATAGTGCGCACCACCTCGTGCAGGGCGGTTTCCGTGGATTTGCCTTTAAGGTATGCGTGTTGAGAGTTTTCAAGGGGACATCCCTCTAGGATGTCTCTAATAAGGGTGTCGAGGATGCGTTCTTAAGTTTTAAGCACGAAGATGTCAGACTAATTGGCCGGTAATCCTTCGCGGATTCATGTCCCCGCCTCATAGTTTAGAGAGAGGCATCCTCTAAAAATTATTTCCAGCCAGGGAACTGCTATATCTTGCAGTTCTTGGAGCATAATTGGCAGTATGCCGTCCAGGCCTGGAGACTTGTATGGAGAGAAAGTATTAATTGCCCAGGCAATTTTTTCCTTTGTTATAACGGTGTTGATGTGATCTACACGAGATGAAGACGTGCCCCAAGGTTCCAGCGTAGATAAACTACTGTTCTCGCAGCCCGGAAAGTGTGTCAATAGTTCCAAAGACTCAGCTGGAGAGACTGTCCAGGAAGCATCAGGCTTTTTCAAGAATGATGGATTACAATGTTCCTTAGATAGAACTTTACCAAGCCTAGCGGAATCTTTTATATTTTCAATTGACTGACAGAATTCTCCCCAGCCTTGTTGCTTGGCTGATGCGAGAGCTCGCTTGTAAACCTTGAGACAGGCTTTATAGGGTTGATAAAACTTATTTTTGTGGCAGACATTAAAGATTGTTCTAGTCATTTTCCTTAGATTAGATAGGTCTTCATTCCACCAAGGGGGTAGTGTTTTACGGCTATATTTAGTTTGTTTGGGAAAAGTAGCATCACTATCACTAGCAAAAGGCAATAGTACAAGACGTTCCAACACTATCGCGGAAGAATGGCAGGCGTAAAAACTCCTGGATGAAACAAATGCAACGACACCTGCATTAAGTTGGCCTCAGACATGGAACAATTCAAAACCGGGAGGCCTGTCGAAGTTTTCTGAGGTCAGCCCGGCGGCGATCCCCACAAGTGGAACCTTAGGTGAAGGTTGAGCGGGAGAGTTGTGGTCCCCCTCGAGATCATTACAATCGCCGCCGGTTGAATGAATAAGAAGAAGAAGCATCACTATTACTACCCCCAATGAATAGGAAGTTTGACTGTTTTTTTCTACGAACAATTATTTTCATAGTAGTCTTTGGAACCATAAAAAAAATAGCTTCCAGACGAATAGGTCCGCCTTCTTAGGACGCAACTATCTGGAGAAAAGTAAATTTAAATAATTTTGTTTTAAATACGAGTATTTTGGAGTAGAAGGCGTATATTAAGATGAAATTGAACGACAACAAACCACTATGCCCAAGCACTTCGCGTGAGTTACACGATTCCGCCTTACTTTTAAGAGAGCAAATGACGCTACCGTCTTCTTTGCGAATTTTCCTCATTAATTTTAAAATTGCAATGGCTATTAAATCCATTTTTGATAAGAAAAAAAAAACAATTAAACTATCAAAAGATTAATAACTCAAATTGAAATCGATCATATTATTCTTCTAACATTTTGACGTAAATCAGCTGACTTTGAATCTCCAATGCTGGCCATGCTGTTTTGATTTCGTTCGGGGCTTATGATGCGAATTTATTCGTATTCGTAGCGTAATAAAACATTGGGAATTTTGCTACGAGGGACCCTATGATAAGGGTGATTGGGTTTGTCAGTTTTTCTGATAAGCAAAAGTCTAAGAATTTAAGACATTATTGGGCTTTTGAGCAATTTTTGATATTAGTCCAAAGATTATACATACTGGCCTAAGAAATAAAAAAGGAACACTCATTGGCCTAAAAATTATAGAAAAAAGTCTCATTGGCTTAAGAAATATAGAAGGAAGGCTTGTGCTGCTAAGTATGTCTCGGAGCGAAAAAAAAACTTATATTGGTATGAAACTCCGTACTAACGGTTACCGCGAGCAGATTGTAAAATGCTGCTTTTGGTGTTGATGTTTCATTCAAAAATTCCAAAAGAAATAAGATGTTAAAAAATTTGTAAGTTAGTAGAAACATCAAAAAATTTAACCAAGAGTGTTTTGTGTTAATCTTGACAAAAAAAACCAATATTTATAAGAATGAAAAAAAAAATTGATCAACAATTTAAAATATTGGCACAGAATGGCAACGGGCTTTTGTCAAAAATCGATGAAATAGATGTACATCTAATTAATGAAAAAATTGACGTACGCCAGATTTCTGAGAAGCATTTAAAGAAAGACTCTTATGTTAATATAAGAGGCTATTGTGGTTATCATGCATACTTTCCAAGTGATTCAAAACGAAAAGCTAGAGGCACACCGTTTGGTGATCTAGATACATCTCAACTGATCAAAGACAGCTTCAGAAAGCAGGAAAAGGAAAAATCCAACATACTGACCGAACAAAATAGCTAACGAGCCAGACCTTATAGACTTCTTCATAGCAAAGGGATCAGATCAACAATACAAGACAGTCACTGAAAGCATTGATCGTTCCACTGATCATTCAACGGTTATTTTGATGTCTTTTAGAAGCCCAAACTACCTTAACATGGGAAATCACATAAAAGTGAGATAAACCTCCCACCACGAATAATATAATTGATCATGCGACAAAGGAGTGCATGCGACGAATGGCTTTCAGACAAAAACAACTGGATTCAACACTGATGCAGGCTTAAGAATGCAATTCAAGATTTGAAACAATCGTCATAGTTATGAACAAAATTGAAGTTTTCCTATGTCCCAACGCTCGCACTGTGTTTAATTCATTTAAGGGTGTTAGTTCGCGTTTTTTTTGTTCGGTTTCTGCGAACGAAATAGAAAAATAATTCAACTTTAGAGTCTTGTCTGGGCTTGTACAAGCATTTCTTTTTCCCTTTTTTTTGTCAACATTGAATTAAACAAAAACAGTTAGAAATAATTACGCTTAGATAGAAAAATTGATTAATTATGTATGTTACCTGAAGGTTTAAAGAAGAAAATACGGTCAGCTATCCCGATAGGCATTGTTTTAGTGTGGATGGATTAAACCTTATTTATAAAAAATCACTGGCCGGCCTTAAACGGGTAAATGAAATATTCATTGACTCACTGTACTTGAATTACCACCCCCTTTTTGAGTGGTACAAGCGTCCAAGGCATATAACTGTTGGTAACCTCTTTTGAGTACTCATAGCATTTCTGTGCTCTGTGCTCTGTGCACATGTATGCCAAATAAAAATCTCTAATATCTATAACCCGATTATGATGTTTGTTGTCGTCTTTGTTTGTTCATTCTTTATTTTGTTGTTACTGATTTGTCATGATGTCCTTCTCTCCTTCAAAGATTTTCCCATATTAAATTATTTTTTTTTTGAATTCGCGCTGCGGGTGAGTGTAAAGTTTTCATCGTCCATTGGATTGTTTGTTGTTTTCCTTTATTTTCCAATATATTTGTATTTTTTTTTCTGATCAGCCACCAAGGAGACTAGACAACGAATGTCGCCAGAAAATTTGGTGCTATATGGCAATAGTTACCATAATTATGGTAGTAATCATATCACCATTTTTTTCTGTTGCTGATTCTCCCAATAATACTCTAACTCTCGTACTGGGGTGGTTTGTTGGTTGGTTGGTATGTCTACATCTATTTTTTCGGTGGGGGGACAGCAGCTTGGCGGCGACGTTCGACGCCGCCAACAAGGATATTTCCCGTAGTCGTCGTCGCCGTCAGAGTTGTGTATAGATGCTCATAGTCGAATGTCCTCGATATATAAAACGAGTCAATTGCTTGAAGATCTGTTTAGTTTGTTAGTAGCAGGCAAGCCAGAGGGAATTCCCGTCGAGGATGTTAATTATTCTAAGAAAAAATGTGCTTTACGAGATTTTGATTGTTGAAATATAAAAAATATTCTATGAAACAATACTTAACAGAAATTTTAAGAACTCATGTATATATAATAACAAAAGATATTTTTTTATAAAAAAAATAAAAAAGTGCTCTTAAATTAAGTGATTAATTTTGTTTTAAATAAATATAGTTATAATGCTTTTAATATATATAACTGTACGTGCTTTATTATATATTTACAAAGTTTAAATTTAAAAAAAAAAATACTTATATACTCAATGTTAAATACAAACATTTTATAAAATTTAAAACTCATTATTTAACGTTAAATAAGTAAATATTAAATGTACGCCAAAAAAGTGCCATCGAACACATTAAAAATAAAATAACTTATCGGATTGAAACTAATAAAAAATTGGTAAGTTAATAAATTTTGAAATGAAGACAATATTGTTGGAATATACTTAATATTTGACTTTGATAACCTAAATTGCTCACCAAATGTCTTCGTTTTATATTTTTTATTTTTTCAACATATCTAAATAAACAACTTTTCCATGTTTGACTCTGCACAATTTCTTAAGATGTGGCTAAAATCTTCACTAAGTAAGTAAATTCAAAAACTTTCTTGAAGGAGTTAACACCAATTGTTTGTGTTTTCAAAACAACAATAAAGATTTTGATAAACAAAAAATATTTTTCTCAACAAATATTTTGGTTGAAACTTTAAATAATTATTGATAGCTAAATCCAAAAACACTTTATTAAGATCCCAAGCATCGGCTATCATTCCAGTTTGTTTAACATAATAAACTATGTGTGAAAAACGGGTCCTCCATCACTTCATTACCCCCTTTACATGCAGAATCGAAAGATCGAGTTGGATTATGGTCGGACTTTAGACCCAAGTTTTTCATATAATGAGTTGCGAGCCCAATTGGAGTGGAGTTGAAATGGTGCTGAGATACAGTAGAGCACACAAAATAAATTAAAATTTAGTAAACTTTAGTATTTACCACGCCTAGCTATCAACATAAATAATTTACTGGCACATGTGCAAACACACAGTCGTCAACACATCTTTCAAACAAATTCTTCGACAGATTTTTTATCAAAAATTTGGACTCGACTCCGCGCCTCAAGTGGAATCGAGTCGGTTGAAGCTCATTTCAACTCAATACAGGTATACAAAGGGGCCAAGCGCCTCTGAAGCTCGGTTCAATTTCTAATGTAAACGGGGTAATTAAGGTTGGATTTCACGGCGCAGGGTCAAAAGTCCACAGGTCAAAAGTCCATAATGGATTTTGTACCCACTTGGATGGGTCAGAAGTCAACAATTCTGTTGTAGAGATTAGACCCACCCAAGTGGGTCAAAAGTCCACAAAAAAGTGGGTCAATATACCCTTATTTAAGAAAGCAAGTGGGTCATAAGTCCACAACATTTTCATATTATAATATTGAAAAAAGCAGAACAATTAAGAATTATTTACTTATTTTGTTAAGAATTAATTCTCTTCAATATACGTAAACTTAAAGCACACCAACTGATAACATAGGCACCTGCCTAGCAACTGAGCATACCCTCATCACCAACGACTTCCCTTGGAATGCAATCAGTGCTAAAAAGTCATGTTGTCTACAAAACATTGAATGGTCTCGCATGACGAGACCGAGACGAAACGAGACGAGACTGCATTTTAAGCAACCGAGACGAGACTGTATATTTGGGCCGACATTTACGGTGAGTCTAATATATTAAAAAAAAACCCAATTTCAGTTAAATATTTTTTTTCTTCTGCACATATTCTAACTATAATCGAAAATATTTCGTTCAAATAATCAACAGGTTGTCCGGAAATCGTATTTTTCGGAGACGAGACCGGGACGAGACTTAATTACACGAGACCGACACGAGACCGATACGAGACTGAACATTTTGGATTTTAACGAGACCGAGACGAGACTAACAAAAGTCCCGCCGAGTCTCGTCTCGTGGCTTGCCCTACAAATAACATAGACACAAGGCCAATGACTATCATACAAACCAGTCAGAATAGCTCTGAAACGCCATAGCCCGTAGAAGTAACACAAATTTCGTCAACTGTTACCCTAACTAAAAGCGCAACCATGAGCAGCAAACAAACAAAAAACCTTCCCTCGCCATTGGTCACAATTAAAAAGAAAAATAGCAGTGTAAGTTTGCTCAGTAATCCGAAACAAGGAAGAAGTGCTTTTGGAAATGGTGCAGAACATCGAATGTCACTTGATGAGTGCACCACCGAAGGAGGTCAGAAGAGTTTGCTCATCAGGCAGCCGTCGCCTACAAGTAATGTGAAAACTCCAACAAAAACACCCCTGGCACCACCCGTCAAGACTCGCCAGCAATTTCTGCTGAAGGTGAATAGTTTGGCACGTTTATTGCACACGAGTCCCAGGACAAAGCGTTCAAAATCAATGATTGCTATGGGCATTCCAATAAAAAAAACGTTTTCGTCCACGCAAAAATAGACAACAAGCTGTCCAACAACTTTCCTTAGAAGAACCATCACATGTCAAGAAAGAATCTTCGCCTCCAAGCGTTGTAACTCCCAACCCAGTTAATACATCTTTACTTTGCAATGACAAAGTAGAAAGGATTCCATCGTCCAGTAGCAATAACAGTAGCATGGAAACAACGCCCCAAACAGAGTCCAAAGAAGCAGTAAAACCTGTGGACAGACCACATTTTAACTCTGCACATATGAATATGGTTCTGGGGATGCTTTTAACGTTTAATATGCTCACTTGGAAGGAACGCGTTGGCATATGCAAACAAAGTGAAATGAAATTCCAGTTGAATGATTTAAATCTTGTTGAGATTGCGGAATTGTGTCAGCAGCGGAATAAATCCCATATAGCGTATAAGAAACCCATCTTCGAACGTGATTCGACTGCCAAGAGTTCTGACTATTCGGATGCTCTGTACTGCTGCAGACGTTGTGAATGCCACGTACCTGCCGTTGATTTTCTTGCCCCTGACTTTTGTTCATATGATTGCTTCCGGCGTGAATGACGAAACGGCTCTAAATTCTCCAATCAATCGCGCGATCATGGAGTTCGAGAACGATTTAAGAAAATCAAAAATTCTCCGCTGCCCGTAGTTGTTAGCCCTGAAATACAAATTAGACATTTAATTCCGAAGCGTTTCTTATCATGGGCCTCACATTTGAACATAAGCAATGCCCAGCCAGCTCCAGTTGATTTAGTCCCCAATCCCTACCCATGTGAAAATAATTTATTTGAAGTTGGAATGAAACTTGAAGCCATTGATCCAGAGCATAATTCTTTATTCTGTGCTTGTACTCTAGTCGAGAAGAAGGGCATCGGCTTAATCTGAAATTCGATGGCTATTCTAAGATTCATAACTTTTGGGTGAATGCCGATTCCATGAATATCTTTCCACCTAGTTGGTGCTCCAAAACTAACAGTGTTTTGCAGCCACCCAAGGGTATGCACTTCTTGACATTCAATTGGCCAACGAATTTGAATCGCACCAAGAGTTCTCCAGCATTAAGAAGTCTATTTACGCATTTAAATTCATCGTCAAAGAGGAATCCCTTTAAAATTGGTATGCGGTTGGAAGCAGTCGACCTAAAAAACACAGGAAAAGTCTGCGTTGCGACAGTGACCGATGTATTGGACAATATAATATTGGTTCATATTGATGGTTGGGACGAAAGCTATGACTATTGGATTGACACCAGTTAGCCTTATATACATCCCATCGGTTGGCACAAACAGAATGGCTTGGAACTTGTTCCACCGCCCGATCGGGATGAGTACTTCGATTGGCCGGAATACCTTGAATTTATGCGCAGCGAAGTTGGAAGGTTTACGTACGAGGAGAAATTAATGGCAAAGCAAAAAGTTGACGTTAAATCCTCTGACCTAGTTGAAAATACAAAACAAGAATTTAATAAAAAGGATTCTCATGTCGGAAAAAATCGGTCATCTGAACGAACCACCACCATCACATGCAAAGAAGAAAAACAAGAGCAAAAAGAACTTGTTGCATGGGACAAAGAAATTAAAATACCTCGTGAATATCTTTGTGATTATGGTCCACGTCTAAAACAAAACTACATGATTTGGCGTAATAATGGCGAGTTTAGTCCACTTGAGTGGACAACAGAAGAAACAGCTTATTATATATCCACCAAGTGCCATCCCATCGGCCATTTATTTAAGCGCGAAGACATTGAGGGTGCTGCTCTGCTAAGTATGCATCAATCAGATCTCACAGACATTTTAAAACTTAAATTGGACCCTTCCACAGAGATTGTGTTGCTTCGCCAACTTCAAACAAAATTGATTAAAAGCTAAATAAAATCTGAAAATGTTTTGCATATAAATGATTTAATTTTCTAAAAAAAATATAAGTTATAATTCTATGAATTTAATTCTTTCTTTAATTTACTAACATGGGTTTTAATTTACTAAGCAAAAGGCTGGGCAACGTCTTGAGTATTGGTTCTTCTATTTTTCCAAAATGCAACTGCAATGTACCAAAATACCAAACATTAATGAAAAAATGCGCTTTTTTTCTTGTCATAGAATATTCTCCAACTTTATGACAGAAGAAAAGTCAAATACTCACGGCGTTGCCAGCTCAAAAAATTCGTTAAATTATTTTATGAAAAGAATTTCTACAAAGTGCCTATGGCTCGATGACATACTGCATCTGAGGCAACAAGTGGTTTCGAGGTTTATCAAAACCACCCAATAACAATAATAATAATCGACTGATACTTAAAACGTATTAATTTATAAACAATTTAAATCCTCCATTTATTGCCCCTGACATTTTCTTCCTTTATAAACCAACCAACCTTAATTTAAAATAAATCTTAACGCATAAATATATGTTTGCATCTACTTATAACTAGTAGTTAAATTAAGTTTGAATTAAGCTTGTTATTTAAAAACTGAAAAGAAAACACTTATACATTTTGTTGATATTCACTTTATTGTTTAATTTATACAAGTGTTGAGTTTTTCCTTTTTTTTTTGTATTTTCTGTGGAGTGGGTCAAAAGTTCACAATTGATTTATGGACTTTTGACCCACATAAGTGGGACAAAAGTCCATTATGGGCTTTTGACCTGTGGACTTTTAACCCTGCGCCGGATTTCACATCTATTCATGGACATTCAATGAAATCATAAATACAACAATGCTAACAAAAATGGGTTTCGTGGATAAGACCGTGGTAAATCCTAAAACGTACAAGGGTTTCAAATATTTATCTACAGTGTTTTTGGCTATAGCCTTGTTTTAAGAAGAATAAAAGGGAATATTTAGGGTAAAATGGGGTATAAATTGTATGGGATGCTAGTGTATTTCCCCTAGCTCAGGCAGGAGGGGAGGAAACATATAATTAAAAAGGAACGGAAAGTCATACAACACTGTTCTTTTATTCATATTTTAAATCAAATTGTTTCTATTAACAATTTTTGATGATGTTTTCAAAATACAAATTTCAATAAAAAAGATTGACAAAAAATTAGTAGTTTTTTTTTAATTTTACGTATTTAATTATAATATCGTGTTGATTTTAAGTCGAATGGAAAAAACTGGATGCTTTTCAGCCTTGGGAAAGTTAAATATTAGGCACAACAAAATATTGGTCTACTTTTAGAGACGCATGTCCTTCGTGTGCCATGTCACCCCACTTTACCCTAACGATTTTTTGTGTTATTCTATAGTTACCAATAGTTATTTTTACTTTCAGCCAGCATTTTGTTATTTTCTTCAAAATGCTGATTGCTATTCAAAAAATAAGTACAGTTGCTTCCCTCTTTCACAACGTCTCTAAATTTAAAAAATTACAAAAAAATCATAAAAATCGGAGCTGCACTTTAAAAGTACCTAAGAAGTTTTAGCAGTCTTTCGGTTTATTGGCACAACTAATATTACAGGCATTCATGGTTGCCGCTTTGGTAGAAATAATTTTGTTCAGCTTTGTTATAAATATTTTAGAGTGGTAAGACTTTTACAAATTGGTATCAAAATTTATTTGATAAAAAATTATTTACATTAGACGGATAGACGAACATGTAAAATTTGAATTGGCCTCAGCCTCAATCAAGTGAATCAACATGTACAATCCTTCTTTTTCAGTTTATTATCAGCATACGTAACAGCATGTTTAAAAATATGAAAACAACCTTCTATCAGCATCCCTAGGTATACCTTACTGTAAAATCATTGCGAAAAGAAAGGCCTCAAAAAGGTGATGGTGTTACAAATTTTCTGCAATACCTCGAAATGATGACAGAAACTCTTGTGCGCCTTTTCTGTATACAAAACAATTAATACTATCCGCTATAATAATTGTGCTCATAACTTGATTTATATTTCTATGCATACTTTGGGGAAGTTGGACCAATACGTATGTAAGGCACTGAAGAAGAGGTGTCTGCATCATTGCGGTGGCAGTGGGACTATTTTTGTGTTCACTTTATAAAATAAAATAATGCTTTAAAATTATTTCCATGTAAAATACAACAATTCCGCTTAGTTCGTGATGAAAACCATCTCCGCTTATGAACTAATCTAATTTTATAACAGAATTATAACCATAATAACTGTTATACATAGGGTAAGCGTCGATAATGTTTATTTATGCCATTATTTTTAAACTTACATAAAGGGCACACAACAAAGTAAACATAATAACAGATATAATAGTGCTAATTCTTTTATATCTGCTTAGTTCATAAGCGGAGATGTTTATTGCCACTAGCTAGTGGAATTGTTGTTGTATTTAACATGGAAATTATTTTTAAGCCTGAAATTTTAAGTTTGAAATCGAATTTTTCAAAAACTGTTTTGAAAATAACTTCCTTAAAAAATAATATAAAAGAACAGACTTCTGGTTTCCAAAATGGTAATCATTGTAAGTGCTGCCGCTGTTTAATTGTTGTTATTTTTTTTTTCTTTTTTCATTTAAAGTAATTTGTTGTTTAGTAAAGCGCCTCTGCTGTCTGCACAGGGGATATAGACCCTCTTTCCTTAAGTACAAAAAAAAAATACTCGTGTTTAATCCCTCTATAAGAGTCCGTTAACAAAAACCAATTAACCTTAAATTCAACATGACGACCACGAATAAAGTTCTAGGCGGTCGAAAATCGCACCACAGAATCCTTATAAACCCCTCTAACGATTAAAACAAATAAAATACCCCTATATAATTTTTTGCATTTAAAATAAAAATTCCGACTGGGCTAATAATAAAATCTAGCAAGCCATTTACCCCGTTTACATGAGCTTGAAGCTCTTTTCAGCTCTATGTAAGCCGGGGTACACGTTATTAAATATTTTTGACAAATCTGTTCACATTTGATAGTTTGAAAACTATGTTTGACAAACAAATTTAAGTTTCTTATGGCCAGTTGCACCAAGCTCTTTTAAATTTGTATTGCTTCGTTAGATTTTAAAATGAAATTTATCGGTTGCACCGACCACTTTTAATTCTTAAACCCCAATAAACGAACCAATAAACTAAAGTTGCATTTTCCCCCTGTTAAATTTTAAAACCATTTCTATTGGGCAGAACCCAGAAATAAATAAAAAAAAAAAAACAGTGTAAGGGTGAAACACAAAGATGCATAAGTTGGAATTTAAATACCTAAAATTTTGTTTATATTTTTAGTGAAGTGGAAAACAACCCCATACAATGCTTAATTAAAACGAATATAATAATATAATATTAATGAAGTGAAACCCAGCCAAAATCATAATAATAAGCTGTGGAGTTACAAACATACATATTTCTCACAATGTTTTTTCTGTTTTCGAGTTGAATGTACCAGGTACCTACATATTTATGTTTGTATGGATTGGTACGTAGCGCATCCCAATGTTTAATTATTTCCATTGACATTTCTCGTATTGCTACCTCAGTTGCACTAGTTGAAACTTTTTCGTTCAGTTTTGAAAGCAGATGTTTCAATGAAGGGATGGTTAATGAACTCTATTTTAGCTAAAAAAATCTGTGAAGATGTTTGGTGCAACCCAAATTAATTTATCATGTCGTTAAATTTAAATAGCCTTTTAGCTAAAACTGGTTTTAGAGCATTTTGGTGCAACTCAGGCCATTAATATTGTTTGAATGTTTGCCTTCAAAAACATTGATCAAACATATTTGATAATGTGGACCCCACTTTAGCCTGAATTGAGCTTCAACCGACTCGAGTTCACTTAAGGAGCAGAGTCGAGTCGAATTTTTTGATAATAAACCTGTGTTGATAGTTATTACGTGCTTGCGTTACGACTCTGTTTTTTGCACATACGTATGTGAGTAAAACTATTTATTATTAAATTGATTTGTTGTTAAATAAAACATTGATGCCATTCCTTCTTCTATAATCTGAACACCATTTCAACTCAACTCCAAATGGGGCTCTCAACCCAGGTGAACATTTTGAGTATAAAATCTAACTCGATCTCTCAACACTGCTTAAAAACGGGGAAAGTCCCCGGTTACACTATTCGTTTTTTCGGTCGTCGTCTTTTTGACAGATTGGGTGAGGGGAGTAGAAATGTAGAGGGAAGGAAGTAACGCAAGCAGGAATAAAAATGTCAAGACTTTTTCTGGTTGAACTTTGACTTTTCTGATTTGGCGACCACAATATGCTTCTCGCTAAAAGCAAATAAAAACGATTATATATACGAAAAAAAAAATTTTTTGAATTGGAAAATTGTTTTTCGTAATTAGGTATATAATTACGAAAAACAATTTTCCAATTCCTATACGAGAAATAAGTGATCAAAAAATATTTAAATTTATTACTACTGATTATTTTCGTACAAAAAACCCCAAATTCCATGAACGTCAAAATAACGAAAGAAATTACGTACGTATTTTCGCGAACAATTTAATCATGAACGTTCGTGCCTGTCAAAAAGACGAAACGAACGAAAAACCGAGCCGCATGAACAGGCTCTAACGGCTCGCGTACACGTAACCCGTTATCGGCCGAACTAGACCGATTGAATCAAACGTATGTAAAAGGAAGAGAGCGCGTACACCACTACAGCCGACATCGTCCGATGTCGGCCGTTAATAACCGATTAACCGACAAATCCGAACTTGTTTGGATTTTACGTCAGTTTTCCGAAGATTTCTTGCCAGAATAGATACAAAATAAAATAAATATTGAAAAATTAATTAAATGTGTTTCTGTTTATAGCAAAAATATAGATGGAATTGTGTGTTGCAGACATTAAACAAAAATTTAAGTAGTTAAAGGGACCAATTTCGCAAAGGCAATAAATACAAAATGGGCAGCGTTAAAAACAAGCATCGGCCAAGAACGGTAGTAGTGTACGTAGACAAACGTCTAACACATTCGTTCAATAGGTTTCACCCGAAATCGGACGATAAATCGGTTTACGCGAACCGCAACTAACATTAGGCGTGTTTTATTGCAAAAGCCATCCATAGTACAGTACGATTTTACATGCATTACAAATAAAACATCGCTAGTAGCTCTACAGGCGATAAGAAGCTAAAGTAGAATAGAGGCTCGAATAAACGCCAAAAATCTTTCCACAGTAGGATTTTACTTTAGCTTCTTATCGGCTGTAGAGCTACTAGCGATATTGTAATGCATGTATAATCGTACTGTAGGTACTATGGATGACTTTTGCAATAAAACACGCCTAGTTTAAAAAAACGTCAAAAACTATTTCCGGTGTTTTTTTTTTCAAACAAAAACTTTAAAGGCAGTTATTATGTTTAATTTCAGTTTAATTACTTTTCCAGTAGCATCTATTGCTAACAAACTGTATAATTGAAACCTTACACCTAATTAATTATATTCTTCAGATATATCTACCTAAATGCAAATCCTATGATACCTTTACTCATTTGCATTGTCTATAAAATGGCAAATATAATGAGTATGGCATTTAAAAGAAGAGAGAGTATGGCATCAAATAAAAGATATCATCTCGCATCATTCATCTATTGTCCCTGGTTTTAGATAATCATTCGCCATCAAAAATTTAAATGGATCTCCCGCTATTGAAGTTAGTTAGGTTTACTTGTTTAAAAAAACGAGCTAACAAACGCTTCATATTATGATAAGTTTTATTATTTTAAGCTTTATTTACCACAAAATTTACATAGTTTTAAATACATTAATACATTATTATTTTTTATCTCAATTTTTAAATTAGTTTTGTATATACATATTTAAATCAAAATTTTTCATTAATCCGGTTTTAATTTAAAAATTCTTGTTTTAAAATCTAAGTCTGTGTTTCTTAAGTGTTAGTATTTCGTTATAACATTTTTTAGTTCATATTAGGTATATCTGGCATAAGTCTCCCCATTTTCTGCCCAAAGATCTCTGTTTTTTGCGTCGTTATACCAGTTGTTGAATTGTCTAAGATCGTCCATCCATCTCTTATTTGGTCTTCCTCTCGGTCTTGATTCATTTGGTGTGGTCCATTGGGTTACTACTTTCGTCCATCTGTTGTCTTGCGTTCTTGAAATGTGACCTGCCCAGCTCCATTTTAATTGTTTTCTTCGTTGAATTGCGCCTGTTATGTTAGTTCTTCTTCTGATTTCTTCGTTTCTTATTCTTTGAACTGTCCTTATATTGAGTAATTGTCTTTCCATTTTTCTTGACATTTTCTAAGTTTGTCGAGTGAATTTGATGTGAGTGTTATTGATTATAATCCGTATGTCATGACAGGAAGTATTGTGGAGTCCAGGGTGTATCTTTGATAAGTAGTCCAGGCAAATTAGATTTTGGCATGGATGTTACATTTATAGTATCTTAGATTTTTGTGGTATTCGAAAAGAAACAATATAATCAAGAGAATATGAGGTTGCTCCCGCTCAAAAAGGTGTGCTATTTGAAGGACAAATGTAAACGTGCAAGTGCATTATTCACTCCCTGTTTTTTGTTATTCTCCTATATAACTTTGGAAATATGCATCTTAGGAAAAAAAAACCATTGAGGCAACATTTGTTTGCTATAAGATTCTCCACAAGATGGCATCTAAACAAAACTTTCTGGTGTTATATTTTTGTTGCTATACAGCGTTGAAGTCAAAAAAAAAAAACTTAAAAGAAACGGGGTAGTTTTGAAGCGCTAAACTGACAGATAAGAAATGGTCCAATTCTACTATAAATGTGGACTCAAGTACCTACTCTAGGAAATTCCAAAATGAAATATTGAAACCCGATTCAAATCGGTCTGATAGACTCGGCGTGAGAGTTAATGTTAATTAAGTGCACCGCGCAATTTTTGCATAAAAAAAAAACAGAACGTTTTGTATAAATGCCACCTTGTGGAGAAATTTATGTCAAACAAATATTGTTTTGATGTTTTTTTTTTTTCTAAGATACATATTTCCAAAGTTATATAGGAAAATATTAAAAAACAGGAAGTGAATAATGCACTTTCTTGGACGTTTTGATTTTTCATGCAAAAAGCACGCTTTTTTGAGCGGGAGCAACCTTATATTCCCGTTGCGTTGGTTATATTATTTCTGATCGAATCCCACCAAAATCTAAGTTGCTTTATGTTACATCCACATATGCTTCAATTTTATCCTTTTTTGTCTGGACTAATAGGGTTTATCACGAATACAAAATTTCAGGAATGCCTTTCTCCTTCGAAAATTGGTAAAGTTGTTTATTTGGCTGTCATTTAAAGGGATGTTCCATTTGTCGTCATTTTGAGATGACAGTTCTATTATATGACAATACTAATACAGGGTGTCCCTTAATTCGTCAATAGTATTTTAGGGCATGATTCTTGGGTGTATACTAAGAAAAAAATTGTTTTACAGCAAGGGCATATCTCCAATTTTGATATCATTTGTCGGGTATTTAAGCAAAGTCTAATTTTGGTGTACCATGACTTTGGTGTACCATGACCCATGTATTGACGATACAAATTTCGTTGAATTTTTGAACAACAACAACAACTTAAAGGCGCTACCACCAAATGATCTCGAGATATAGCTATTTCGTGCTTTGCCACTCTTGCATTCATCAGTCTCCTTATTGTGGTGCTGAGCTTTAATCCAATTTTATTTGAAAAACTTTTTATGCACACCATAGGGTTCAAACCCACGCATATCAGATTTGCTCAGTCTTGGCAGTCGTGTGCACTACGCACTCCACCGCTTTAGACCACTGACGTCACAGGTCGAGATGTCTTATTTGTTTATCAAATGCATTTGGAGCGTCAGCATACAAGCCTTTGTAACTGCGTTTAAATAAATTGATATCTTTTTTCAATCTTCCAATTTTTATTCAGTTCCATTTTTCATTCCCATGCTAATTTTTTGGCTTTGGGGTCAATTTTCTACAAAAAATTCGTAATCAACATGATGTTTTAATAATTTTTTTGAATATACAAGTATGTAAAAATACTAAAAATAAAAGTCAATAACAAGTTTGGCCAAAAGCCGATAGATCTTATGATAATTTAGAAAACCAGCGGCAGGTAAAAATTTAATAAAAAGGTTTTTTTGCTTAACGCTCGAATGGCTAAAGGGGGATTCACACTCATCGACAAGTTCATCAACTCGTGTCGAAACGTTACATAATTTGTAATGTGAACACAAGTTGAACGACTGTCGGAAGTTTTTCAAATTGTTTGATATTTTGCTCGGTCGAACGATTGCTGTAGCTAATGTGAACACTAGTTGAACAACTGAGATGTCTGAAAATTTGGATTTTAGTATCTTTTTATTTTTTAAAGTGAGATTTAAAGAGAATGGGTTGAAAAAGAAATAAAACCCACAATAGGAAGGGAGAAAATTTGAATTTCCTCCGCTGAAACTGGTACACAAAATTAAATCTACGCCGTGTTTGCTTTTTGATAATTTATTTACGAATGAAGTTGATAGGCGGTCGTTGAATGTAAACGCTAGCAACACGACTCAGGTTGATCGATTTGTCGATGAGTGTGAACTCCGCTTATGAATAAAAAATGATATGTGTGGTTATCGATAATTTTTATTTTATGTGTGAACTAAAACACTTATAACAGGTGTTTAAATGAGCCCTCTTTGTTTGTATTTTGTATGCATGCTAGAGCCCGTTTTCGTATTTCACTGATATTGATATTAATGATCCTAGCTACTGCATCAATTCTGAGGACGATTCGAGCAGACGCTCTTCCAATTCACTTAACGTTGCTATTATGGTTGAATAAAAGATTTATTTCATTCTTCCAATTCGAAAACATCCAATATTGTAGGGTCAGGTGATCTTACAGGCCATTGAACTGTTCTAATTTGTTCCTATCCAACGATTACCGCGTACTCTTCATCTAGTCAATTTTAAACCTCTCGACCATGGTGGGCTGAAGAACCATCAAGTTAGAAATAAGATGAAGATAGTTGAACCTATGGAATGTCCTCTAATAGTTCTAATAAATCATTTTGCAACAACTGCAGATAGTTTGTAGAATTCAACTTAAGTGGCTATGGCTCATAAAACTAGCATGTATTCAAACTAAGGAAAGTCAAAAAGCTAATTTTATAACTGTTTTAATAGCAAAAATTATTAAAAAATTATTAATAAATCACACAAATAATTTGTATTCATAGCTTTTCGAGCTTAGGTAAATCAAAAAAAAAAAACATTTTTTTTTACTTTTACCTGCCGCTGGTTTTCGAAATAATCATAAAATCTGTGTTTTTCGCCAAACTTGTTTTTGACTATTATTTTTAGTATTGTTACATACATTAAAAAAAATTATTAAAACATCATGTTGTGTTGGAGAAAATTAACCCCAAAGTCAAAAAATTAGCATGGGCAGGAAAAATGGAACTGAATAAAAATTAAATATCTTAAGACTGAGAAAAGATATCAAATTTATTTAAACGCAGTTACAAAGGCTGGTATTTCTTCTTAAAATAAAGGCCTAAACGAAGTTCCTATTGTTAGTACTAACAGCGGAATTACCGTTAACATGGTTCAGGGTACACCAAAGTTAGACTTTTCTTAAATCCCCGATAAATGATATCAGAATTGGAGATAGGCCCTTACTGAAGAACGAGTTTTTTCTTAGAATATACCCAAGAATCATGCCTTAAAATACTATTGATGAATTAAGGGACACCCTGTATATCTATGTAGTTAAAAGGCCCTATAGAATATCCCATTGATTATTAACACTCTGAAAAAATTCCTTTCCACTACCAAATTAGTGTCAAAAAATTGTTTTAATAGTTTGGATCCACAATTAATTAAACTATCTATTGTCATTATTTTTGTGAAAAATTATAATGACAGATTTGGGACAATTTAAAGGATTTTGCAATTATGACAAGAAAATGGAAGAAATAATGACAACATGTGATATCACCGTGTGAATGCAGCATGTCACTCGTGTAAATGCAGCATTAGATGGGCTGTCATATTTTGTTTTCAACACATGTCCACTTTTTTGACACGTGTTAATGCTCAGTGAGATAGTGTGGAAGTACTTTAAGTTATACAAATCTCAATATAATAAGTGTTATGTCGATTTCCATTCTTTTTCAGATTTCACTTTCTATTGAACAAAAAAATCGATTTTTTCGGTCGTCTGATTTGATTTTAGATCAATTTTGCTAATCTTGATTCCAGTCAAAGATCTACACAAATTTTCACACGCACTTGCACACCCACCGAATTAAAGTGACATTTTTATCTAAATCAATAGAAAATACAATAATTGCAAAAATAAATCAAATCACGTTTTGAGTTACACGAAATTGAGTTACCGAAATTGTTGAATCAAAATCGACATTAACCTCTTTCGACGGGGGGCTTTATAAATGTCATATGAATTGCAAAATGTCAAAATTTAAATTCCAATAACAAATTGTTAAATATGAGAAGTTTTTATATTAAGCAAACAAACCAGCAACAAAAACAATGCATATAAATTGACATTGTTAATAATAACAACAAAGAGCCTGACTAAACGGTTCGTTTTTTCGTTCTTTTCGTCTTTTTGACAGGCACCCTTGTATATAAAAACTATAGTACTATCATGAAGAAGATCGATAGAGAGATTCGAGGTGAGCACTACCAGTACTACGAAATTGTAGAGATTGGAGAGTACAGGACAGGGAGAAACTGAGGGAATTGACGATTAGAATGACGTTCAAGGCAACAATAAATGAACGAGAACAACGTATACAAAATTAAAGCTAGTTTAAGGGAGTCAACACTAAACTTTTTTTTGTTATTTTCTTCCACCAATTTTGTTTACGAAGGGGAAGTTTGAAGCTTTTTTTGCTCTATTTAACGGGGAAGTAGGATAATAAATATAATTTTAAAAGGAATTAGCGGTTGTATTTTTTCTTTCGCTGTGTGCGAGATATGCTGTAGCAAAGTCAAATAAAAGGCTACAACCAATGTTGCCACTAAAGAATATAAATTATATAAGAATTTTGTATATGAACTAGGGATAGGAAGAAATTATTTAAATTTTGTAGTTTGATATTTGCATTCATATTTAAGTAGATATGATATATATATGAAATAAGATAATAAATATAATTTTAAAAGGAAATAATGATTTTATTTTATCTTTCGTTGTGTGAACGCCATTTAGTAGGTAGGTACTTATTATTTTATATTATCTATTATAAATTTATACTATATAAAAGAAAGAATTTTAATCGTATTAAATATGACCATTTTTACAAATCACGCTACAGCCTAAACTGCAAGTCATAAAAATTCAAACTAAAATTTAAGATAAGGTCGGATTTTTTGAAATTCGCGTATTTAATAGGGTAAACGAGGGTAAATGTAGGGCAAAGTCGGATTTCTAACTTCTAAACGCGACGTTGTAGGAACTTCATTTTTTATTTATTTTAAAGATATTTAAGAATTAGGAAAAAAGCACGTACATCTTTTTTTTGCAAAAATCCAAATCACCCAGATATAACCGTTTTAAGACTGAAATAGGCACAAATAGTCGTTACGAAAAGAGTTTAAAAGTTGTATAAGGATACATTTTTTTAAAAATATTTTTACATACTTTTAAAGATAATACAAAAACAAAATAATCCATGTTTAAGTAATTTTTTTTTCATACCCAAAATAATTTTTGAAAAAAGGTAATTTTTTTTGAACAGTTTTTGATAGTATTTGATTTTTATCTTTTTAATGGGTTGTTGGAAAAATCTCAAATTTTACTATGTTATAGAATAATTTGATAGTAATTAAATAGTAAACATTTTATCTTTCTTACTTATCATTTGACAGATTTAGAAGGAAGGAGAAAAAATTTTGAAATTTGTTTTTTATTAATATCTTTTTAATTAACTGTCGTACAGGCTTGCAATGTACTAATAAAATATAGCTATATGTTCTAGAAATTTGTATAAGTAAAAACTATATTCCTATTGTACCACTGAGCTGAGAAATTAACAATATAATATTGTTTATACATATAACTTAATTACATGTGAGTGTGTGCATGGATTGATTTATATTTTTCTTATATTTAATCTCAATGGAATACCCATTAATTTGGTACCTCATTTTTTAATCTACCTCCTATATTAGCGCCACAATTGATTTTTTAAAATTCATAAAAAATCGAATAAAATCCATAGAAATGCTCCGCTTTGTTCATTCTCAAAATTCGTCAACCACTACAAAGACCCGTTATCTCAAATTATTTTTTATTCGATTATTTTTAATATGAAAAATCATAACTTCATTTCTAATTGGCCGATATTTAAAGTTAATATCTCAAAATTTAGCTATGCGATGTGGCTAAACTTGTGTATAAAAATTATTGGGGGGGGGGGGGTAAAAAATTTCATAATAAAAGGGTGTGTAAGTGACCAGTCAACTTTATATTACATATATTAAATTCAAAACTTGATGAAACTTTTTCGAACTTCAAAAAACTAATGATGCAGAATTATTATTTCTTAAAAAAATTAACGATTTCTCACAATCATTTTAAAATGTCCAAGAATGAATCTTTAAAGTATTATAAGTAATTTCCATAAAGTTTTCAAAAATGAAACAAGCTATGTTTAAAAATTCACGGGAATTTCCACGTGGAAACTATAACATTTCCAGAAGTGAAATTCTAACTTTATGAGATTATTTTTTAAAATATCCTAGATTATAACATTTTTTTAAATTTTATAGTTCACCATGTGAAAATTCGTGCGAAAAAAGTTTCAAAAATGAAATTTGAATTTAATAAGTAATTTTTAAAAATTCTCTAAATAACAATTTAAAAACAAAATTTGATTTAAATTTAATTTAATCTGCATATTTTCCAACTACCTACTAAAAATTCCAAACACTACTTTTCGCGGGAATAAAAAAAACAAGATTTGGAAATTTTTTTGTTGAGTTAGTAGTGTCTAAATTTTCACGGGAATTTTGAAAAAAGAATACTTAATTTGATTTTCTCACGTGAATTTTTTAAAAATTACTTAATAAAGTTCAAATTTCATTTCAAACACCTTACAAAATGCGAATTTATTGAAATTACTTCATACAATTTTCATAACCGAAATTTGAACATTGCCTAATAGTTATTGTTAAAATATTCACAATTGAATTTTTCACGTGAATTTTTAAATATTATTTCATAAAGTTGAGATTTGGTTTTTGAAAATTTGAATAAGCATTTTTAAACTAGGTGAGCTAAATTGAATTTTTTTACGTGAATTAAAAAAAAATACTTCGTAAAGTAAAATTTCTTTAGTTTGAATGCGAATTTATTAAAATTACTTAATGCAATTTTCATAAACGAAATTTGAATTTTGTTAAGTAAAAATTTAACAAAGTTAAAAAATTAACAACGTTAAGTAAAATTAAAATTAACTAAAAAATTAACAAAGTGCTTATCTTAAGATATTTATTTTTTAAAATTTACTAAAATTTCTCTTTTAAAAACATATAGATAAAATATTTTTTTTTAATTTTTTCAATTGGTTTTATCTTATTTTCTTTTAAAGATAAAAAGATATTTATTTTTAAATTTCGCCAAAATGTCTCTACCCTTAAAAATAATTTTTTTTAAAGGTAAAATAGATTTTTTTAATTTGTTTTCAATTTGTTTTATCTTAAGTATTTTTTAAAAGTAAAAAGATTTAATTTTTTACAATTAAATACTTTTTTTTTAATTTTTTCCATTTTTATTTATTAATTTATTTTTTAAATTTCTCTACTCTTAAAAATATTTTTTTTAGGTAAAATAGTTTTTTTTTTAATTTTTATCTTGAGTAGGTATTTTTTAAAGGTAAAAAAATATTTATTTTTTTAAATTTTACCAAAATTTTTATTTAAATTGTTTTTTTTTTAATATTTTCGAGTTTTGTTTACCTTAAAAAGTTTTTTTTAAGGTAAAAGTTTATTCTTTTTTAAATTTTATCAAAATTTCTTTACATTTAAAGTAAGCAAACTTTTGATAAATTTACCTGTACCTGTGTTTTTTTTCTAGTTTTTTTTTTTCCAAAAAAATAAACCTCAAAAAAATGTTTCTTGATTTTTTTTTTTCGAAAAAAATGTTTGTTCTTAAAAGCCTCATAAAGAAATATAGCATGGTGTAAGACTATGTTTGCCTAGGAATTGTGAAAATTAGCAACGGTGTAGTCTTGATATTATGATTTTCAGCCGAAATTGAAAATTTTCAACAAATTCGAAGCAAATCAAATCATAATTAACCTATCTATAGACATATGTATGTATATTGTGTACTATCATAGACTTTGATAGAAAACAACAAAAAAATCTGTTTGCTAAAAACTATCTCACTCACACCAGGTAATTGTTGTCAGTAACTGTTAGAATCAACAAAATATACTCCTCTCCTTCTTACTACCAGCTTTTATTCCTCTTCCTATCCTTATTCACATCTCTCCAAACCAACGTGGCACGATGTTTGCGCCCTCACGAGAACACTCCCAGTAACAGAAAAATCGATTCCATAATAGTACTATAGTTTTTATATACAAGGCAGGCACGTATGTACATGATTACACGGTTCGCGAAAATACGTAATACCTTTCGGTATTTTGACATTCATAAAATTCGGGATCGTTTTGGGAGAAAATAGACGGTAAAAATGATTAAAAATTATTTTTAATCACTTATTTCTCAAATATACTCGTATACAATTTTTCCTATTCAATAATTTTTGTTTAAATCTTTTTTTGCTAACACCGAGGAGCATTGTGGAACGTCAAGGTTCAACCAGAAAAAGTCTTGAAATTTTCTTTCCTGCTTTGGTTACTTCCTTTCCTCTACATTTCTACTCCCCTTATCCAATCGGTCAAAAACACCAAACAACCGAAAAAACGAATCATTTAATCGGGCACATACTATTTAGTAATACACCATTTAATGTACGAAAGCTTTAATCGCTTTTTGATAGAGTGCTTCACCAAGTTGATATCAACTGAGCAATGTAGTAAAAAAAAAAAAAAAACTGAAAATATTGAGCGGCAAATTAAAAATGTTCACAACTTATTAACGGTAAATTATCCATTTATTCTAAATTATCCATTTATTCAATTGGCGCAGCGGTGCGCTACCTTTACTTTGTATAAATATTTTGTATTTTTGTTATACAGGGTGTCCCTTAATTCGTCAAGAGTATTTTAAGGTATGATTCTGGGGTATATTCTAATAAAAAAAATTGTTCTACAGTAAGGGCCTATCTTCAATTTTGATATCATTTATCGGGAATTTAAGAAATCTTTTTTTGGGATTCCCTGATCCATGTTACCGGTAATTGCGCCGTAAGTACTTACGATAGAAACTTTGTTTTGGCCTATATTTTTAGAAGAAACACCAGTCTTTTTAATTGCGTTTAAATAAATTTTACATCTTTTCTAAGTCTTAAAATATTCAGTTTTTAGCCTGTTCCATTTTTCCTGCCCATGCTAATTTTTTTGACTTTGGGGTCAATTTTCTCCAAAAAATGCGTAATCAACATGATGTTTTAATAATTTTTTTGAATGTATGTAACAATACTAAAAATAAAATTCAGCAACAAGTTTGCCGAAAAACCCACAGATTTTATGATAATTTTGAAAAACAGCGGCAGGTAAAATTAAAAAAAAAAAATGTTTTTTTTAGCTTTAAGCTCGAAAAGCTATGAATAAAAATTATTTGTGTGGTTATAGATAATTTTTTAAGTATGTTTTTTACTAAAACAGTTATAACGGGTGCACTTTGACATTCCTTGATTTGAAAAAATGCTAATTTTAGTAGCCACTTAAGTTGAATTCTACAAATTATCTGCAGTTGTTGCAAAATGATTAATCAGAACTTTTGAAGGACATTCCATAGGTTCAACTAGCTTCATCTTATTCATTACTTGATGGCAGTGGCGGATCCAGCCGATTACTAAAATTATTTGAAATAAGGAAAGCAAAGTTTTACAACGTAAGGAGTTTTATTTTCGTCTAAAATATTGTTAAGGTGTGAAATTTGATGGACAAAATAACGTGTTTGGGGCTGAACAATTTACATGTTGTAATTTTTTCCTAAGCCTTAAGCCCTAAGCCAAAGCCTGAAGCGAATTCGACAAAAAACAAGTGGGGGCTATGAATAATGGACATGTTTCATGCAATGACAGCTTGTGGTTAATATGGTCTGAGAATATTGGACAAAAAACGTAGTCAGGGTTAAACAAATAACTCCCTACAAACTAACCTTATTCCAGAGGGCTTAAGTCTAGGGACTGTCAGTCCGAAGTTGGAACTAAAGCTTGAAGATATAATTTAAAAAAAAACGTGGTCGGGGCTTAACATTTACATGTCAAATTCAACAACTTTTTACACTTAAAACTTAGCTAAGTTGACGAAAGAAACGCAATTGAGGCTAAAACAATTTTAGAGCAACGGGGTGTAGAGCTAAGTGTAAATGTTTAATACAACAGAAATTGCTTCTTACGGCTTTGGCTGGGGTTAGATAATTTTGGGACTTAGTTTTCAAAATTTCAAAGGTCCAAGGCAATTGTTCATACAAAATATTTTTGGACAAAGCAATTCTGTAGTCAAGAAGCCTATTTCAAAAAGCGTGAGAAACTCTGTGAACTCAGAAAAACCTTGCAGGTGGACAATGGACATGAATATTGAATATTGATTTATCGACACATTTATTGAGCAGGAATAAATACTATAGGTTTGCAGCGTACACAAAAATTCATTCACACTTGCAGAATTGGGCCGTGAAGGTTATTTTTAGAGCAGCTGTTTCTTACGACAGAATAAAAGACTTGAAGTTTTAATATTAATTTTTCGATCCGCAAAATATTATTTTCTGTGCTTTCCATTGGCAGTTTGAACAAAACAAGTAGGTACTCTACTCGTTGTTTGGCTATATTACAGGAAAATAAGATCTCAGAGGAGTGATGGCACTGTCAGAGCACTATGAGCTTTTGCCAGTAAGACCATACTTAAATATAATTTTTCTGAACTACCCAATTACAAACAGTTTTTAAATTTAATCAAAAATGTGAAGTTCAAAGCAACCTTCAGCTAATTTAAACAAACACTTACATAATGAAGGTAGCTACCTACTACCTAATCAATTATTACTAAGCAATATAAATAAACGAATTTGTCTAAAAATGTAAGTTATAAAATTAGTTATGCTGCCATGTTTTACTGAGCCTTTATATTGGCTTCTAGCTCTGCTTAAAAATAATTCCCATGTTTAACACATCGCCGGCTGAATACTTAAGTGCCCCATATACAAAAAAATTATTCCTCAGAAAACGAATTTTAAGGTTTGAAAAATAATTCCGTTATTTTTTACTTGACAATTTCGACTTTTGAATTTTTATATATATTAATTGAAAAATCCTTTTTTGTATTTTGAAGTCCTGATGTCAAAAAACGTCACGGTTATTTAAAAAAAAAATAAAGTTTGAAAAAAGCCCAAAACGGATATAGAACCCTCTTCCATACGAATACGAAATCTATGAAAACCAAACTTCAAATTTTATATGGATATAGGACTTTTATACTGAAAATGAACTTTGGTCCATAAAATTTCCTAGAAAAATACATTCAATTTTATTCGGAGTTGGGTTTAAAAATATTTCAACATTCGTAGGAGTAAGTTTTGGTATTTTTGTCACCTTTTTTTTAAATTAAATTTCTATTTTACCTTCTTTGTTTTTATCCATTTTATTAAAAAAAAAATAAAAAATGCTTAGTTATCATCGACAAAAACTTTATTTAGAATACATTAAACGCACTTATTAAGTTTGTGAACCTGCAGATATATAAATATTCTTATTTAAAATAATTTTTTTTTTCATTTCTACCTCTTTTATTATTGTTTTCACAATATTTAAAAAAAAGTCGATATTACTTATTCAGCCCTGAAAAAGATCCAAACCAGAATTGAAACGTTGGTAAATAATCAATAAATATTGAATTAAAACAAAGACAGTATTTTTGGGATTAAATTAAGGATTTTACATTATTAATTTATTCGGCGAAAATGTTACTTCTTATTTATACTTTTCCAGCTGCCTGCACTTTTGCCATGGATATAGAGCACATAAGCACCAAAAATCTGACTTTGTTTAATATATTTTGAGTATTTGAATGCTCTATATCCAATCTCCCGTGGTTGTGGGGCAATTAAGCATTAAGCGTTTGTATTCCAAACTTTCCTACAAAAATTGTCCCACCTAGTACAAATTTTGGATATACGGCAAATAAGCATCAAAATAACCCAAAAATTTGTGGTTTATAGAGCAAAAGTGCTGTCTGTAACTTCTTTAATAATTGAGATAGAGCAACGGGGATAACGCCAAACGAAAGAGAATATTCGAATTAGTATAACTGCATCCTTAACTCAGTTTCCCGAAAAAGTGGTCTATGGGGCACTTAAGTATTCGGCCGGCGACATATCAATTCCAAAAACTTGTTATTATTCTTTATATCGAAAATATTTTGAGGCGCGGATATTTATAGGAGCGGATATAAAGGCACAAAAACACGGCTATTATTAAAGAAGGAAAGTGATAATGTCAAAATTCGTTTTCTGATATGTAACTTCATATGTACAAACTAGATCTCCAAACTCCAAGCCCCCTCCACAGCCAAATCCTAGATCCGCTACTGCTTGATGGTGCTTTCGCCCACTTTGCTCGGGAGGTTTAAAATTGACAAGATGAAGAGTAAGCGGTAGTCGTTGGATACGAAAAAGTTGGAGCAGTTCAATGGCCTGCAAGATCTCCTGATCCTACAATATTGGATGTTTTTGAATGGGGAAGAATGAAATAAATCTTTTATTCAACCAAAATAGCAACTTCAAGTGAATAAGAAGAGCGCATGCTCAAAGCGTCCTCAGAAGTGAGGCAGTAGCTGGGATTATTAATATCAATATGAGTGAAATACGAAAACGGGCTATAGCATTCATACAAAATCAAAGAGGACCTGTTACAACTGTTTTAGTTAACACATAAAATAAAAATTATCGATAACCACACATATCATTTTTTATTCATAGCCATTCGAGCGTTAAGCAAAAAAAAAACTTTTTATTAAATTTTACCTGCCGCTGGTTTTCCAAATTATCATAAAATCTATGGGTTTTTCGCCAAACTTGATAAGAACTTTTAGTATTAGTATTGTTACGTACATTCAAAAAAATTATTAAAACATCATGTTGATTACACATTTTTTGGAGAAAATTGACCCCAGTCAAAAAATTAGCATGGGCAAGAAAAATGAAATAGGCTAAGAACTAGATATCTTAAGATTGGGACAAGCTATCAAATTTGTTTAAACGGAGTTACAGAGGCTGGTATTTCTTCTAAAAATAAAGGCCTAAACGAATTTCCTATCAGAAGTACTTACGGCGCAATTACCGGTAACATGGATCAGGGTACCCAAAATTAAGACTTTTCTTAAATTCCCGATAGATGATATCAAAATTGGAGATAGGCCCTAACTGTAGAACAATTTTTTTCTTAGAATATACCCCAGAATCATACCCTAAAATACTGTCGACGAATTAAGGGACACCCTGTATATAGATATCGTTTTTCTAACCCGGGGTTTAGACAAGCGAGTAGAACTAGTAGTATTGGTATCATAGAGTTAGTTATTTTTTTTTTTATATTTAGCGCGCGCTAAAGGGGTTATGAATACCCTTAAAGTGATAAACACAACACGAGCGATTAGGTAGGTTGGAAGGGATTTGAAAGGAGAAACCGATGTACATTGGTTTTGAATGTCTGTAGATCACAATGGGAGGGGAAGATAGAGCTGGGTAGAGCATTCCACATTCGTGTAGTGCGACTAAAGAAAGAATCTCTGTAGAAAACTGTACGTCCGAAGTTGGGCTCAAGGGTAAACTGATGTGCATTCCTAGAAGCACGAGTATTACGGTTGAATTGTTTAAGGGGAGGAATGCAACTGGCTAAATGCTAGAGCAATGTTTGTTAAAATAACGGTAACGGTTGTATGGATGTATGTGTAACTAGTAGCTCTCTGCGCGTTTTGTCAACTAGTATGATTTTTTAAAAATATTTCATACAGAAAAATATACAAATTATGGAAACAAAACAAATAAATGAAAAAAATACACTACACTAGTAGGATAACTGGCAGGCTACTCGCAGGCAAAAATATTATACTATTTGGGCTACGAGTTGGCTCTCTCGTGTTCTGATACTCTAACACACATAAACGCTTCTAGTTCTACTCGCTTGTCTAAACCCCGGGTAAAAGTTAAAATCTAAAATAAACTATTTTTATTTTTACTTGTAGAATATTTAATATTATTACCATTATAATATTTAAATATAGCTCATTTATTTACTAAAATTTTAATTTATTTTTTTTTGTTTTTTGTTAAAGCAAATTAATAAAGTCAAAGAATTTTTAACGAATGTGTTTTGCGAAGAACATTAAAAAAAAAAACGAAAAAAGAATAAAAACATGCTTCGAAGATTTTGTATACCTACATATATGTATGTATAACTAAGTGTCCTAGTAGCTGGCGCCAACCGCTTACGATTGAGTGGGTTCACAATCATCACCGCGTGGCGTGCAGCTCTCGGGAATAACTTGTATAGTATTCAACCAGTGTTTCTTGGAAAGGCAGAAGGAAGGCCACAAACAGCAGAAAAGTCACTCTTCTGTCTGTCCATCCATAAGAGTATCCTTAAGTACGAGACGAGTAGGTATCTTATGCTGGTTTCGAAACATCATCATTACTATGGTGGTTGTCTCTCTGGTAATCACTCTGCTTTTGTTTTTGTTTTTTTTTTTTTTTTGTTTTTTTTTCGATGAGCATGACTGTAGGACGATCTCTGTCTAAAGCTACACACAAGGAAGAGTCCACCAGCAAAACATTTGAAGGGTGCGTAATTGTTACGTACGATGCGTTTGCTTGATTTCTTCGTTTAAGAGATTCATGGAGTGCAGATAAGATTTTTTGGCAGGGTTGCCAGGGAATTTTTTTTTTTTTAATAATTGTTTGGATTTATCGTATGAACAGTCAATTATAAAGATAGAATTATTATCGCGACAAGACGGCTTTTATTTAAATTAAAGTTTTAAAATGCTTATTAAAACAGATATTCTATGTAAACAACAAAACTAACGGCTGAACTTTCCTTTAAGGGCGCACGAATTTTAACACGCGAATACTTTTATTTAATAGATTTATGACTAAAAGTAATAAATATAACAATTTTAAAGTGAGGAAACTTTTATTTAGGCTGAACTTTCCTTTAAGGGCGCACGAATTTTAACACGCGAATACTTTTATTTAATAGATTTATGACTAAAAGTAATAAATATCACAATTTTAAAGTGAGGAAACTTTTATTTATATTTTTAATTAATTTTTAAAGTTTCAATTTTTTTATATAATCAATAGATTGAGAGCTTAACACTTGGTGGAAATTAATCTTTGACATTTTTTAAAAGATATAATAAAACACTTGTTTTTCCACAATTTAAATTATTTTGTTTTTTATTTATTAAAAACTTTGGAAGCCAACGCGTTTCGTCTTAGTTAGGACATCATCAGGGCACTAAATTTAACATGAAATCATACAATCACAAAGGTTGCAACATGACAGTAATGAACATAAGTGTTCGTACAAATAAATTAAGTGAATAATTTATTAAAAATTAAAATTTTGGAATTAAAAAAATTTATTTGTTAAGGAGTGGGCTATTATTTAATAAGTCGATTTGACAGTTCAAAATGTTTGAGCACTTATGCTTATTTATTTCGAAAATTTCGTATTTGTCCAATACACGTCCGGCGGGTAAACAATGCAATAGAGATACGTCATCGAGGGAGCATCCATGTCCAGAAGTTTTGATATGTTGAGCGAGTCCAGAAGAAGGTTCATTACGCACAGAAGCCTTTAGATGCTCAATAAACCTTTTTGATAGGGTTCTTGAAGTTTTTCCAATATAGACTCCATTACATTCTTTGCAAATTACTTTATACACACCGCTTTTTGAATGTATAGGTATTTTTTCTCTGATTTTGTTGTTGCAGAGAGCGTTTTTTAGGGTAAAATTATTGAAAAAAGCAAAGCAAAGTACAAAAATGTCAGCTTTTCATTCCATGATAAATCGTCTTCTTAGGGTTCCTTTGGTAAAAGATGCTTTTATAAAAGAGTTAAAAATAATTAAGGACATTGCTGCAAGGAATGGATATAACCTTCGAACTATTGATGGATTATTGCAGAAAAAATCTAGGAAATTAGCTCTCCAATCAATTTTCCCAATATCAATTGAAAATGAACCACAAAGTTGGCGGAAAATCCCTTACATTCCTGGAGTATCCGAGAAATTAAGTAGTCCACTATCAACTATAAATATAAAACCAGCTTTTTTCAATAATTTTACCCTAAAAAACGCTCTCTGCAACAACAAAATCAGAGAAAAAATACCTATACATTCAAAAAGCGGTGTGTATAAAGTAATTTGCAAAGAATGTAATGGAGTCTATATTGGAAAAACTTCAAGAACCCTATCAAAAAGGTTTATTGAGCATCTAAAGGCTTCTGTGCGTAATGAACCTTCTTCTGGACTCGCTCAACATATCAAAACTTCTGGACATGGATGCTCCCTCGATGACGTATCTCTATTGCATTGTTTACCCGCCGGACGTGTATTGGACAAATACGAAATTTTCGAAATAAATAAGCATAAGTGCTCAAACATTTTGAACTGTCAAATCGACTTATTAAATAATAGCCCACTCCTTAACAAATAAATTTTTTTAATTCCAAAATTTTAATTTTTAATAAATTATTCACTTAATTTATTTGTACGAACACTTATGTTCATTACTGTCATGTTGCAACCTTTGTGATTGTATGATTTCATGTTAAATTTAGTGCCCTGATGATGTCCTAACTAAGACGAAACGCGTTGGCTTCCAAAGTTTTTAATAAATAAAAAACAAAATAATTTAAATTGTGGAAAAACAAGTGTTTTATTATATCTTTTAAAAAATGTTTCAATTTTTCATACAAAATGTATGCAATTGACGACCACGAAGCACTGTTTTTTTTTTTCTTTTGACAGTTCTTTACCATCAGGTTATATACATGTGTAGTATGTGTACTGTGCTCTGCCATCACACAAGTAAGAGTATGTTACTGTACTATGGTAAGTGTTGGGGTATGTGGTTTTTTTTGGGATTTTTTTGGGAGCCACCCAAGGTACTGTTTACTACAAAAAACTTTGATAATAGATCGACTGACAACATAGGCGCCTGCCAGACGACTGAGCATACCCTAAGCGGAGCGACGGAGTCGCGTGAGCGGGACTGAGGATCCGAAAAGGGAGTTAAAATCTCTAAACCCGCGCAGCGGGCCACCCAAACCTACTTTTTATCGAAAAAAAAAATATCCTAATTCGCAAAAAACTTCCCAACAAAAAATCCCAAAATAAAATCCCACACGCCATTCAACACTTATCATAGCAAAGTTGTTGAATAGTAGAACTGTCAAAATAATTGTGTGATTTTTTTTTATTTAGTGGCCTCAGATTTCATCAATTTTATAACTTTAAATGTTTATTAAAAACTGAAATAAAAGTTTATTGATATTTAAATTATTGAATTAAATTATTTAATATACCCAAAAAAAAGTATTCGCCTGTGAAAATGTGTGCTATCTTAAGGGAAACTTGAGTAGTGTGAAAAAAAAGTGCCAAAATCGAAAAATTGAAACATTTTTTAATCATATTTAGGAGGTTTTCCTCACCGTAATATTTTAAAGCTGTTCTATAGAGACCCCTAGCTCACTGTAAAAAAAAAAATCAAAATTCTAGCCGTGCGCCCTTAATGGAAAGTCGCCCCAAACTAACCACGAATATAATCACAGTTTTGGAAAAGGAAGCTTAAAACTGAATAATCGATTTACAAAAACGAATTTGTTTGGAATTAAGACCTTTATTCCTTCCTTATGGCAACCCTATAACCAAATGAATCCATCAACAGAGTAGCGTCTTTGTTGGTTTTGTTTTACGGTTGACCTATCAAGCAATTAAATATATGTAGCCTAGCTACCATACAGACAGACTAAAAGCAAGGGACGAACGAGCACTCTCTTCCGTGGAATCAAGAGGAGTTCTACAGGTACATTATGTAGGCATGTAAGACTGCCATGTTTTCATTTTCATGTGCTTGGGAATTTTATAATTGGGACAGCGAAGAGTTCTTCTTAGGTTCTTTCTTTTCATTTTGTAATTCGGGATTTATTATGATTTAATTGGATCGTTGACTCAAGTATTTCTAACTTTTTTATTCGCGAATGGCTTAAAAAAACAACTGTGCGAAGGGCACAGTTTGTTGCTTGTCTTAAGGGTGGTCCCCCATATACCTACTATATATTCCCCTGGGAACTAGAGAATTGTCTTTCAAGAATGACAGTTGCTTGTTTACTAAATGATGGACGTTCACGGCGGTCGACGCCGCGCCGTGCTGCCGCCAACGGGGGTGGTCCTGTCTTGAGTCCCTGAGCATTGATCTTGGTTCATCAACAATTTATTATTACTGTCGGGATAGCCATAGCCAGGTTTTACAGAGCAAAAACCACCGACGCACATAATTAGCAAGGAGGGTTTCGTTGTTCGCTTAACGTTTTTAGTGCTAATTTGTCCAAACCAAAAGCATTTCGACATGCAACAGGTGGTGCTCGTTAACCTGGAACTTGAATTATAAAAGAGATAAAGAGCATGCGGCAGGTGCGTTTGCTTTTATGAAACACTGAAACATATTCCATGCGGACTTGTACTTGTGTGACTTGAAATTGAAATCGAAATGGGGGAAATACGATCTTCTCTCCCCCATTTAAGGAAGTGGAAACGCCAGGAATAATGGCATTGTAATAAATGTATACGACCGTAAAGGCGCCGCATCGCCATATCATAGTATGAATGTCTTTTTGTATCTTTTTTGTATTAATCGACGCGCCAATGCCAGTTTAAGATAAAGATGGCGACGCGGTCGCGGCGGCCCTCGATGGCTGGTGGATAGAAATGATGGAGGCGACTATACCTATAGTGTTTTTTTTCTGTTTATAACAAGTCTTGCGAATAACGACAATTTGTTTTAAGCTATAAAAGGAAGGCATTCATGCATGTATTTTATTTCATACATCATGTCAAAGTATCTAGCTAATAGCAGAATACTTATTTAAAAAGATAGGAATTATTAACACTGTGATTTGCGTGCATAGTGTGCCATTTGAGTGTAGACTTATTAAGGGAACAATTTACGGATTCCAGGTTTATATCTGCGTGACCATCTGTGGGGTAAGGTGTTATAGTCTTTTGTAATAATTGGACAGGAAATACCATAGGTTTTAGTTTTTTTTTAGTCAGTTCACCCACAATATTATGGCATTTGTAAATACTTTATCAGTAATAAATCATAAATATGAGTAGGGTATTACTTGTGTGGTTGATATTCATATAATTTATAATGAAATGTAGTATCAACCTTTACAAACCAGGCAAAACCTTCAACTTCCATAACTTCTTGTTGGAGAAAACTAACAGTTTACTTATCTACGTAAAGGGTGGCGCAATAGGTTCGGTGTGCTCTGTGATCATCAACCAACAAGCTTCTCCAGTCAGCTCGGTTCATTCCAAGTTACATGCAATTTCGCATGCCTATTTGGTTAGGGTCTCCCCAAGTGGCGTTTGTCACTTGAGTGCTGTCTCTCAGGGAGGATTCAAGGATTTTTTCGGACCGAAGGAATTTTTTATTTTCGCTCTACATGCCTTACCATTTAATTATTGGAACATTACTTTTTTGACAAGCTAGGTGTCGCTGTACATCCCCATATAACAGTTTACATTTGTACCATGTTTTATCATTGGACCATTATTCTCAAAGGGTTTTTAGTAATACTGCCTGTTTTACTGTTTTAGGTGGAGTGACTTAATATGATTATAACTAAAGAGAAATCTGTATCGCCCTTGGCCGAAATTCGACCACCAAAAACTCAAATTGCCAGACTCTTGAGTCAAACAAGTTGTTCGAAAATTGAAGCAATGTAAAACAAATATGACTCACAGTGTGTACGTCCGTTTCCTCTCAGGTATATTTTGAACATCTCGGTAACTACGACTTTTCAACAATATTCAGTTTATCGAAATCCGTTGAATACTTTTTGATAAAATAGTACCCCAAAATTGTATCTAGATTTGTTTTGATAATAAAATCTAAATGGTACTCACCCCTTTCATTAATATTTGTACTACCCCATTTTGTATGGTCTGCGTTTACGTTCTGAGTCATCACCGTCCAAGTAGGCTGCTGCTATTAACATTTCACGGAGACTCCCCTCAGTGTAAATTTGGACCTGTGTTCGAACCCCAAGCACCTTCATAAATTCTGAAAGACGTATAAATTTATATTATTTCACATAGTGATCGAATGATCTTTTTTGTAAAATTTCAAAAGAAAACACTACGAACAATTTGCTTAAATAACAAAAAATTAAATTTGTATAAATGTGACGAATGAATGAACAAATGTGATTTAAAACATTTATAAACTTAATAGGACGGGGGGCGACCGTAGGTTTACCTATCTCATCGCGGCTTCAGAAAAGAATGATGCCAATTCATAGCTTTAGAATTAACATTAACAAAACCCCTGGTCGGACAAGGAAACAGAGCTTAACGCCCGAAGATGGAGAACACTCCGAAACGCGTCGCGTAGTATAATATAAAATTAATTATTTATTTTAAGTTGTGAAAAATAAAGTTTTCAGTTTTATATACAAATTTAAAAAAAAATTTCATTTATAATTAAAGGTTTTTCAGGTGCCAATGGGTAGAAAATATACTTTTTCGGTTGCATTTTTGGCCTAGGGTACCTAAACCATTATGGATTTTTATAAATGGGGTATCAAATGAAAGCTTAGACTGCTCTCTTTACAAAACCAGTGGTCGGACAAACTTTTGTTGGTTGTTGCGGCGAGTCCGACCACTTTTGTAAAAAGAGCTATATTTGTAACCTTGTTTTTAAATTGTGTTTCTGTTTTCTTCATCATTCGCAACGAATAAAAATAAAATGCAATGTGTATGAAATGTCAAATTGGACGAAAGTTCGTTCATTCCTTGGTCGTTCTCATGTGTAAAGTACTTAAGCTTCTGCCAACTGTAAATTAACAAGCCACAACAACAGGATGCATTCCACATTCCAACGAATATATAATTCGGTCGAATTTACCCTCAATACATATACAAAATGACAATTGCAAATTTGGCAAAACATCAAACTGAAAACTACCGTTTGTATCAAGTATTCTAAAGACGGTATCTTTATATAAAATTCCCCCTCGAAATCTTGACAGAAAGTCAGTATCATACCTCCGAGAAAAGAAATGAGTGGCTTTACGCTTGAACAACGTTGAAAACTTATTTCCAAAGTGAGTGAGGCGAAAAATCACCTTTTCATGAGGAGCATTCTCATCTCGGCGGCTACGTTAACAAACAAAATAGCCGCTCCTGGGCCCGAAAAACCTGCACGTTAGTGTCGAGAAGCCAATGCATCCACAGAGAGCGACAGTTTGGTGCGGATTGTGGAGTGGTTGTATCATTGGACCATTTTTCTTCGAAAATAAGGTTGGGAATAATGTTTCGGTCAAAGGTGGGCGTTACAGAGTCATGTTAACCGACTGTTTTTTTTTTTAATGAAATTGAAGACATGGATTTGGAAGACCTCTGGGTTATGCAAGATGGTGCACTATGCCACATAGTCCCAGCGGTGACCGTAGGATCACTTAGCTCATAAGGTAAGAGGTTCTAATACCCCTTAGTCGATAGATATATTCAAGAGAAACTCAACGCACATGGGTTGCCTTGCGAAATTAGGGTAGGTGACGTCTTAAACGGGCCACTTCCGGTTGGTTTTTTGGACCATGACTTACCTCATCGAGTTAGAGATTTTAACTACGCCCAAATTATAGGCCTTGACGAGAAAGAACGAAAAATATAGGGTTGCTTAGTTTAAAATGGGTAGGGGGTGTTTGCCAACCCTCTTTGCAAAGCACTTTTTTAGAACTATGACTTAGCTCATCGAGTGAGAGGATAAAACTAGTACCAAATTCAAGATTAAACTATACTGAAAATAAAAAAATAGGGTTGCCACTTTTAAAATGGGTAGGTGTACGTGTCAACCCTTCTTAAATGAAAAAAATGTTAGAAACACGTTATTGCTAACAACTTATTATTTTGGTCGAGTTTGATAAAGTATTATGTTTCAAAAAAAAGTAGAAAATCTGTAGAAAATTAATAAAATACATTTTTTCTTTATAAAGTCTTCTAATCGTATAGTTAGGGCTTTAATGGAGCTAACCTTGCACTTCATTCTGACGGGATAAGCTTTGGTACACTTATAGTCCACATCCTAAGTTTACTTTTAAGAAGTGTTGCCACGGTGGTAACTTAGTGCAACAAGCAATGTTTGCATCATTGCTGTGGTCAAAGTAATACACTTAAGTTGGCACTGATTTTTGTACACGAACTTCGAACCCTTAACTATGATAAAATATAGTTTTGATATTTATATCTTTTTTTAAGCAACTTAAGTAGCGATTTTAAAAGTTCTTAAAATTGTTCACTTGGCATGTAAATATGTAATTTCGTGAACATTTTGGAAACTTTTAAATTCACTACCAAAGTTGCTTAAAAAAAGATATAAATATTGTAACTATATTTTATCATAGTTATGGGTTCCAAGTACGTGTACAATAATAAGTGCCTACTTAAGCGTCCTACACAGGAATGGTTGCGAGTTGTTAGTCACTAGGCCCTGGTTCTTCATGAGCCGTTTTGCCACCCGATTTTGACTACAGCAATGATGCAAACATTGCTTGTTGCACTTAGTTAACATAACGTTTCTTGCCAAAACTATTTGACCGATTTGGATTGAATTTTCAAATTTTGTCTTATAATACTCTAGGCTATTTAATTGCAAATTTTGAGCACAATTGGACAATTTTTGACCTAGTTTTTGAGCGCTTTAAAATTACTTAGTTCTTTCAGAATTTTTGTTTTTACTCATGGTTGGATAGCAACTCAAATATAACATACATGAATTTTAAGCTAATGTGGTCTTGTAGAAAATTTTATAACAAACAAGGATATAGTGTATGGTTTTTTCCTAAGTGACATATTTCCAAAGTTATAAAGGAAAATGTCGGAAAAATGGGGTGATTTTTGCGTTTTTTTCACTGTTGCATTTATCCTTTATCGAGCACAGGTTTTTCGAAGTTGCAAACTTAGATACAGACTACTTTAACATGCCCTAACAACATATCAAAAAAACAGAACTACATCGCGCTTTTTGAATTAAGCCCTTTTTTGTAATTATTAACTGGGCTATTAAAACTTAAATTATCAATAAAAGGTTGTTTCAACAGAGTTAGTTGTTTTTGTTATTCCATTTCATATCTATGAATAGATGTGACTATAAGAACACATTATACTTATTCAAAATTGTTAATTTTACCAACACATTCACCAAGTCACCTGCGAAAAACCAGGCGAGTAATCTGACAGTTCAAGCGAGTCACTCGCTCACTCACTTTTACTAGCTAAATCGATTTTCGATGAAAAGTGACTCATCTCACTCACTCGCCTCGATTTCGAATTAGCTAAATCTCGGTGCGGGTTTACTTGTGTCTATATAAAAAAAAAACAATTTTTTTATACAAAATGTAACTGAAAACTGTATTTTATTAATTTTCTAGATTTTTTCCTTTTTTTTTGGCATATAATACTTTATCAAACTCAACCAAAATACAAAGTTGTAAGCAGTAACGTGTTTCTAACATTTTTTGCATTTAAGAAGGGTTGACACGTACACCTACCCATTTTAAAAGTGGCAACCCTATTTTTTTATTTTCAGTACAGTTTAATCTTGAATTTGGTACTAGTTTAATCCTCTTACTCGATGAGCTAAGTCATAGTTCTAAAAAAGTGCTTTGCAAAGAGGGTTGGCAAACACCCCCTACCCATTTTAAACTAGGCAACCCTATATTATTCGTTCTTTCTCGTCAAGGCCTATAATTTGGGCGTAGTTAAAATCTCTTACTCGATGAGCTAAGTCATGATCCAAAAAACCAACCGGAAGTGGCCCGTTTTAGACGTCACCTACCCAAATTTCGCTAGGCAACCCGTGTGCGTTGAGTTTCTCTTGAATAGATCTATCGACTAAGGGGTATTAGAACCTCTTATCTTATGAGCTAAGTGATCCTACGGTCCGCTCTCCGCCTAACACATCCCATGCCACAATCCATCTTTTGCGCTCCGAATTCCCAAATCGTGGTATTAGCCGTCTCGGTGATATCAATTGGCCACCTCGAAACTGCGATTTGACCCCTTTCGCCTGTTTTTTTGTGGGGAACCGAAACGATTGAAGGACTTAAGGCCAATATCATCCAAGAAATCCGTGAGCTATAGCTCGAAACCATCAGCAAGTTCTTGGAATATTGTTGTGACAGAATGCGCTACTGAAACTTGTATTTGCCCGACCCTGTATATAATAATCTGAGATCCATACCATACTATACGCAACTGTTATATATACATACATATTTTATATGATTCGTACGACGATCCACAATTTCCTGCCAAACTCATACGAAAATATTCCTGGGAAACTTGACAAAAGTTACACTTTACTAAAAAGATCTCTTGTCAAGTTTTTGGAGTTTTTATGGTCGGGCAGTGAATTGCTTTTTTTGTTGTTTCTGTCGTTTCTGGCTTTCTTGGATTGTTTGCATTTATGTTTGTTTTATTTATCTGCAGTTTTTCTCGTTGGTTTTGTAAGCATTCCGTTGCTGTGGCGCACAGTGGTTTGGTTTGTATGGGAGAGCGGAAAAAAGTCTGTAAAATCTGAACAATGAAACGGATAGCAATGAAATTTTGTACACATGTTTGGATTGGGCTTACACACATTTCGACAAAATTTTGTCAGGGCCGTAACCAAGGGGGTGGGATCAAAGGGGTCTGCCCCCCCCGGAAACAATGTATTTTATGGTCCTACTTTCTTCTTAAAAAAGTGTAGACCTATATATATACATATATTTTATTGATTGTCATCAAGTTGCACAAATGCACAATTAATCAATACTTATTGTTTTTTTAATCATTTATGTATACATAATATAGTTTTAAGTAAGGGTCTAAAAATTCTAATAAGACATTACTAATCCTTAAAGGTTATACAAAATAAAGCAATATACAACAAAAAAAAAAGCAATACAATTTTAAATAACAATACAAATTGTTTGCTTTTTATTTATATGAAACCAACAGGTATAAGGAAAACCCCAAACATTTTGTGTTCAGAAATAAAGAGTTTCTCAAAAATCGAATTTCTCAGACCTGGGTTAATGTATAAATTTTATTTTATTTTTAGAATAAAGGTACGCTTTTTCTCTAAAAACAAAGAGCTTAACTATTTCATTTTGACAATTAATACCGAAGAAATTATAATTTTTTGATATATACCACCGTCAAAACCGAGGTTTTTGAAACCCGATTCAGTGAGACAAATTTGAACATAACTCCCAGCTCTGCAGCTATCTGCAGCTGATTTTTTCTGTCCTGAAATTTGAAAGTAAGGAGCACATGCTGGTATATGCTGGTATACGTCATTGCTTGGGGGCAATTGGAGCTAAAATTAAAACTCAAAAAGTTAAAAAAATTCTTAGTTCCAATGTTTGATGCTACTTATAAAAGGCTTCTTTTATAAATTATCATTTTTTTTTTTCTTATTTTATGTACTCAAGAATAGACCAATAATAATGGATGATTTTTTAAGAGGTTTAGAACTTAAAAAAAAAAAAAAAAAAAAAAAAAAAAAAAAAAAACATGAATGAAATATTTATTTGAATCGATAGTTTGAACCTTGCAATTTAATGTTTAAAGATAATTTCATGCAAATGTTGACCGCGGCTGCGTCTCAGGTAGCCCATCCGCTGAGGCCAATTTTGGCATACTCTTTCACACATATTGGCCGGTATCTCACGAATGAATGCATGGATGTTGGCTTCCAGTGCGTCAATCGAAGCGGGCTTGTCCCTATAGATATTAGCCTTGACATACCCCCACAAAAAATAGTCTAATGGTGTCAAATCGCACGATCTAGGCGGCCAATTGACCGGCCCGAAACGTGAAATTAACTGTTCACCAAACTCGCCTCGCAATTGCGCCATTGTTTCGCGTGCTGTGTGGCATGTGGCACCGTCTTGTTGAAACCACATATCATGCAAGTCAAGAACTTCCATTTCGGGCAAAATAAAGTTTGTTATCATCGCTCGGTAGCGTTCACCATTGACAGTAACGCTGCAATTCGCATCATCTTTGAAATAATATGGCCCAATAATGCCGCCGGCCCATAAACCGCACCAAACAGTGGCTTTTTCGGGATGCATTGGTAGCTGTTGCAATGCTTCTGGCTGATCTTCACTCCAAATGCGGCAATTTTGCTTATTTACGTACCCATTCAACCAAAAATGAGCCTCATCGCTGAACACAATTTTTCCATAAAAAAGCGGATCCTCGGCCAGCTTTCCAAGAGCCCATTCACCAAAAATTCGGCGTTGTGGTAGGTCGGCTGGCTTTAGTTCTTGCACCAGCTGTATCTTAAAAGGCTTTACGCCCAAATCCTTCCGCAAAATTTTCCACGTAGTGCTGTAACAAAGGCCTAACTGCTGGGAACGGCGCCGAATCGACATTTCGCGGTCTTCTGTCACACTAGCTGATACGGCCGCAATATTTTCTTCACTACGCACAGTACGTAAACGTGTTGGTGGTTTAATGTCCAACAAAGTAAATTTGGTTCGAAATTTGGTCACAATCTTCCGAATAGACTGCTCAGAAGGTCGAGAATGCCGACCATAAAATGGAAGCAGCGCGCGATGAACATTTCGAACCGAGCACGAATTTTGATAGTAAAATTCAATAATTTGCAAGCGTTGTTCATTTGTAAGACGATCCATGGTTAAATTGCAAACCAAACTGAAGCTGTTTGACAGTGACACAAGGTACTAAACACACGTCAGCTGTCAAAACCAGTGTTGCCAAAACAAACCAGCTAAAAAATCACCCGTTATAATAGAAGAAGTTACAGCATTTATCTTAAGGAACGTCAGAAAAAGAGATCTAAAAATTTATTAAAAATAGGGCTCGCGACTTGAATAAAATTATTTTTTATTTTTGACGGCTTGTAAATAAGTACATAATATATATATATTAAAAAATACTTTGAAATCGTACGTTCTGGTTATCTACAAGTACCTAGACATAAAGCTAAAAAGGCTAAAAATTACTTTTTCCAAAGACCTTTCGTCCGCGCTTGGACCACTGTGTGGCGGCGACCACCTACACATTTTAAATCAATCCAAATGCTTCTTAAACCTACCTTCATTTACAAATAGTGTTGGATATAAGTCAATCTTCTTCTATTTTATATAAAAATGAATTGTTGTTCGTTTGTGTTCTTATACCTCAAGTTCTGCAGCTCCGAATTTGATGATTTTTTTTGTTGGAAAGGTATTGTTATGTAGCAGGTTTGTATGTAAACAAAATTCCTGTGTGACCGCTTACAATTTGTATGCCAAAAAAAAATTCAAAGTAAAAAAACAACAAAACGAAGAAAAATCAAACTACATTTGTTTAAAGAATCAAAACGCAAATTCAGACTTTATTATTGTCATTCAAAGTAAAAAATCAAACAAAAAAACAATTCTTTATAGAATCGAAACAAAAATGCAGTGTTTATAAATCATAAAAACTGTTGCCGAATTACCGCATCAGTGAGTGAGCAATACGTTACTGAATTATCTGCATTTGGGATTTCTTCCTAAGAGTATCGAATTCGATTTTTGGCATTTCCTCCTCAGTAAACGAGTATTTTTTCTTACGATGCTAGGTGGGCGAGGGAGCAGTAAAATGGCAGAAAAATAAAATTATTCTCTTTTCTGCAAATATTCCTACACAATATCAATTAATGGTGTTTCAGGGTGAATTAAAATAAATTAAACATAACCCAGAAAATTATTCTTGCTTGATTTTAAGGCACAATAATTCGATTTAGCCAAAAAATATTGTTGGCCAAATTAAATTCATAAGGCGAATGTAAACAAAACATGAGCCCTACACAAGCAGCTGTGGCAATCGACCAATTAAAACCTAGGAATATTGACGTTTAGGAAAATGTACTAGAATTATCCTAGTACAATACGAACTCAATTCGATACGTGATAATTCGTATAACATCATACCTCGATATACCTCGATATACCTCGATATACTCGATATTTCGATAACGTGTAAAAGTTCCTCACTCGTTCACTGAAGACGTAATTCGGCCCCTGTTTATGATGAGACAAGTGGATTTTATTTTTTGGATGTCCCTGGAGGAACCGGAAGGACATTTCTTATTTCATTGATTTTAGCATGTATGTATGAATGTATTTGGTCACAAAAGAAAATAGCATTGGCGCTCGCTTCATCGGGAATTACTACTACCTTATTGGAAGGTGGTCGAACTGTACATTCTGCACTGTAGGCGGGTTCTGGAAAGCGCGGCGGATCGCTCTCATTGCCGGATTTTTATTTTCTTATTCTCAAAAGCTCTTTTGCTTTCCATTTTTTGTTTGAAATCGATCATAAACATTTCGATCACCTAGAAACCTATCATTTCAAAACAAAAACTGGAAAGCGGAAGCCTTTTTAAGACTAAGAAAATTAAAATCTGCCAATATATGTAAGCGATCCGCCACGCTTTTCAGAATCGGCCTACTGAAGTTACCATATTGAATATTCATATTAATGAAACACCCATCACATGTAACATTCCAAAGAATTTGGAAACAGTACATGTATTACTACAATGTAAGATTATTGTGTGGGATGAATGCACGATGGCTCATAAGAAGTCATTGGAATCTTTGAATATCTTCAAAACAATCAAAATTTATTTGGTGGTTTCTTTATTTCCGGTGATTTACGACAAACATTGCGCGTAGTTCCACAATCAACTCCAGCGGATGAAATTAATGCATGTTTGAAATCACCTAATTTGTGGAGATATGTCAAAACAATCAGATTGAAAATAAATATGCGTGTCCAATTGCAAAACGATTCATCGGCCGTTGTTTTCAAAGCAGTTGTTGAATATTGGTGATGGCAAAATGCCCATTGATGATGGATTAATAACATTGCCGGAAAATTTTTGTGAATTCCGCTAATTCCATCTGATTTACCATTCAATTTTAAACGGATTCAATTTCCAATTCGCTTTGCTTTTACAATGACAATCTTTAGTGTGGCATAGACTTATGCCGGTTGTCCACTTAGAGCGAGAGAAGCTCAACCAACTTCGTTCAACTTTTCGTTCAACTCCATCGTTGGATGAACAAATTTAGAACCTCATGCACTAGTGCAGTAACTTACGTTCTTCACGTCGAGCAACAAAGCAAGAGGTAAAGTTGAACAAAACGTGTTTGGAGCCCCGCACACATAGTTGACAAACTTAGTCAAATGTTGAATAACCTCGTTCACTTAGTTGATCAACCTATTCAATTGTTGAATAGCCCCGTACACATAGTTGACAAAATTTCTCAAATGTTGAATAATTTCGTACACTAGTTGATAAACTTGTTCGATTTTGACAGAAAAAAAAGTTTTGTCAAGTTGGTCAACTGGGTTTTCGATATGGTTGCTCAACAAGTTGAATCCTTCGTACACTGAACCAAAAATCATTCGCTGACGAACTTATTCAACGCACGCACTTTGTTTATGAATAGCTACATACGCAGGTGTTGATGAAATAATTTTGACTCGACTTCGGTACACACTTGTTTTGTTCACTCATTTATTTGCTGAAAAATATTTACATTTTTAAATAACATTAATAAATATTATTATTATTATTATTACATTAATAATCCTAATATAAAATTAACTAAAGAAGGACGAAAAGACAAAATGCACCAAGTTGAAATTTGATGTCAACACAATAGTTCAACTCACGTAAACACACAAATTCCGTCGCATGCAACACAACGCACAACAAATTTCTTCACGTCTACCGCAACCAACACCAGACAAAATTAAAAAAGTTTATTGACGACCAGCGAAGCGGTCGCGGGCGCCCTAGTACAATATATTTTCAAACCAATTTCTTAAATGAATTTCAGCTAGATCCAAATATCAATTTTCATCATTGGTTAAAAATTCTGATGTAGGCAATAGGAACTTACATTCATAACAACTCAAAGATGCTGTGAATGTGAATCATTCTCATTTTAACAAAAATAAACATCGAACACAAAATTTTACCAGAATCCGTTTGATATGTTAATTACCCACAACATATTATAAGACCAGTCACGTATTTAATGTTAACAACGTTGACTGCACTTAATTTCCTTCATTCACCATACCTTCATAATGTTTGTACAAAAATAAATAGTATAACGCTCTTGCATTATTTAGCTGACTGCATTAACATAATGCATACCAAAAGTTATTATCCCGTTACGTGCCCATCAATGCGCACATAAAGCGGATGCGTGTAATTTCGATTGGCCTTTTCCGAAAAGAAATGTCTTCCCGCCCGACATGTCGTCGTGCAAGTCCATGTCGCCGTCATTGTCATCATTTTCGTCGTTGTCGTCTTCTTTCCATCCATGCAGTATTTAGTCAGGCTTTAAACTTCAATTCACTCATAACTTCACCATTCTCCGATGTAAGTTTTATGAGGGGAGCGACCGAGATGGTCTCAATGTCGTTCGTGATTCACCATAATATGCAGCATAATGTTCTACACTCAATGACAGCCCATCTAACTATCATTTGGCTTTAAGTTGGCTGGCTGGCTACTAAAAGTACAATCGCACCATCCATCGCCTTCCTATAATTCCAGACTAGACCAGCATGTCTCGTAATGTTGGTGGGTGATATGACAATTGGTAGTCAGAGTCACCCATCAGCGAGTGCGTTTCCCACAACCACCATTGAGAATCCGCAAGAAATCGAAGATGGGCGCCACGCGGCTGCATTTTATCATCTTTTATTCGCCTCGCGCTAAGTGGCAGTGCAGTGGTAGAATGGTCTTGTATTGTTGAAGTAAATGTGCTTATCTTGCTGACGAAGACGACGACAACGAAACGTTCAAGCTCTTATACCCGCGACCTGACTATCGTCATACACACCGTAGTCGCCGCAAAGGAGCCGGTTGATTTTAGCCCGTAAACGTTGTCGGCGGCTTGCACTTAGTACACGGTACACCTTCTTTCCTTTTATTTACCCCATTTGAAGTGTTGAGTGTGGTGGTTATGCTACAATATCACCATTGGCACTCACCGTCACCAGCCCAGCCATCGCAGGCAACAACAGCTAACAACACAGCAACAAAAGTCGTAGACAACTCGAATAAAGGCCGACAGGCAGTCGCCAATTCATTTTTGATGCAAAATGACGGTTTTTGATGTCTCGTCTGGAATTGTATCGCAGCTCTGCGCTGCATGCCGTCGTCGTTGTCAATGTCGTCTGCTTCATTGTCGGTTGGGGGCGATATGGTGACAGGGGATTTTCCATCCATGGAAGCCAATGTGAAGGTTTTGATATGCTGAACTTTATGTTATAATTACTTGATTATTAACTTTTATTTATTTGTTTAACGAGAATCTTATCTGTCATAGGTATGTATACAGTTACAAATAATATTGTGGAGTGATTTCAGTGTTTGGGTCAACTCATAGATAATTTTATTGAAACCGTGACCGTGATATTATTTATTTCTGTAACTGACCTTTTGCTACATTTTGTCCTCAATTTTCCACAAAGTGGTTGGCAAATAAGCTATGGAAAGAAAAGGGACTTGGATCTCCATAAATCTAGGCAAAAGTGGCTACACCATTCATAAAGTGAGTTAAACTGGCATCACTTTTTGTATAAGTATTCATGTCCATGTTAAGATTGTGTAGGTGTCTATTTTCTCCCGTTTGGGCGGAAGGGGCAATTTTGTTTAAAATAAATCAAAAAGTATTTTATGTACAAAACACATCCACTGAAGCGTTCCAACGTTTAGTTCTTTGGCGAAAATTTCGTTGTCACGGCAAATGTTGCGCGTTGGTTTTTAAAATCCTTTTTATAACATTTTATCGTTTTAGTTAATTTTTTTTTGCTAAATCACCTTGATAAATTATACAAAAAACAAATTTGTTCTATCCGTATCCATTAGTGAATTTTAATATTTTCTACCACATTTTGCACTGAAATTAATTTTTCCCGATTGAAAAATAAAATTTCAAAACTTCAAAAATTACAGTCGAGCATAAGGCTACGTCCTAATTGGACAGTCGTCGCGCTACCCAGCGATGAGCTTTGGTGGGTCGCATCGCTTGTTGGTAGCGCTATAAAAATGAATAACCATGCGTCAAAAATGGTCGAAAACACACAACCGCGCGACCATTCTTTCGAAAATTTAACAGGCGCGACAACCGCAATGATTCTCGAAGTTAGCAAACGATTTAAACAAAAATGATGGCACTGAAAATTGGATTTCCGAAATTGAATATACATACGTAATTTATGAATTTATTTGAGAATGAAGTGATTACAAAACATTTTAATTTATTACAACTGATGATCTTCTCACAAAACAACTCCAAATTCCATAAACGTCAAAATGGCGTAAAGAGTTGGTACGTTTTTTATCGCGAACCGTGTAATCATGAACGTACGTTGCTGTCAAGAAGACGAAACGAACGAAAAAATGAGTGAAAACACCAATAACAAACGATTAACTGCCAAACTAAGCTGAAACGAAATGAGATGTCAAACGAAATTAGTAAATTTGATAATAGGTTATTTCCAAAATTACCTCATTTTGGCTCTAATGAAAACGTAGTATAAGATGGTTCACTTTTAATTGTATGTATTACAATTTACTGAGTTTAATTATTATTTTATAAATAGTAATACACATTGAATTATCTCCCAAACCAATACGATAATATTTTGCAGTGCAACCAAACTTTTCCGGCCAAAATTTATTTTTACGGCGATTCGAATGTTTAGTCGTTTTGTTGAAGACGACGACGCATAGCGATGGCTGATGATACGAACGTTGTCAGTAGAGAAAGTTTTATTACCATGCCGACATTTTTACGTTGGTTTTGTGGAGCCTTATTGTATCATTTGATTGTTTCAGTTAGTTTTTTTTTTAATAAATCACATTGATTAATCATACAGAAAACTATTTTCTCCGCCGAAAATACTTAAGTTATATACCGATAGATACCTTCCATGAACGGGGGTGCATTCCTTATAACTGTGGAGAGTATCTAGAAAAATAAATAACTGACTATAAATGACTATAAAACTATATTTCTAAATCCTATACTCCTGGGCTCGGAGGACCTAACTCTGAAATATCGTTTTTATCAATTGCAGATATGCAAAAATCAGGACGATCGATATGAAAAGCAGTATCTATCCAGACACCTCTGGCCGAATTTTGAATATCAATATGCAACTAAACAGAAAGTTAATAATAATATTATATCGCCATGTATAGTTAAATTAAAAATGGAGTAATGCTTACGCGCGAACCGGGATCAATTGTTTTCAAAAGGGTTACATAACCCTGCAACATAATGGTCTCCTCGTCAGTTTGGTTCACGACCAGCTTTGAATAATCAAAAAATCTATCCACAGATGTTTTCATTTTCGGGACAAGAATAAAGTCCTTCTTCATCCCATGTAAAAACATAATCCACAGCCAGGGCAATCAAAACTTTACAAAGTTGTATTATGAACATGGTTACAATATTTATATTCGTTATAGTTAGTCACACACTATCATCTTAATTTATATAGAAAAACAACAATTTTCGGTAAGAAAAAAAAATAATTTTTATGAGACGGATAACATGTCAATTTATATTTTTTTTTGATTAAAAGCAATTATTTGATGTGATTCGACGTGTTGAAAATTTGTAGTTATCAACTTTGCAATTAATTTTGTTTGTCTTTTCATCTCTTGAATTGGAACGAAATAACATTTTTACCCAAGTTACCCAGCGTTTTACTATCGCTAACCCATCTACCAACTAACAATGGGGCATATTCATAGTCATTTTAGAGCTGTGTCTAAGTTAAACATAGGTTTTTTTTGAACTTTCGGACGTTGATTCTATTTTTTTAAGTTTATACCAAGTTGATTATCTTATACAAATGTAAAACCAACAAGTTGTATTTATAATCGGTCTGTTTTCATTGAAAGTTAAACAGAATTTTATTTTGGATTTAAAATATTTTTTATTATATGCAGGTGTACATTTAAGATCAAAGCCTTGTACGCTGCTGATGTGAAAAGAAAAATCTCATAAAAAAAGAAAAATTTCTTTGTGCTTTTCGTTCTGTGGTACGCTGTTTGAGCAGTGAAATTGATGATTGTACCAGACTGTTTTGAGAAGTCTCCACTTTTTTTTCGCACAGAATAAATTTCCCGGGCCATTAATTTATAGTGTGTTTAATTCACTTATGTTGTACTTTTGCGATTGTTGGTGTTTTTATTTGTTGTTTTTTTTTTCGTTAAATTCTGTTTTAATTATTTGCAATTTGTAAAACTCTCCATTAATATTTTCCCTTGTGTTTTCATTGGAGAACACAGGAACATTTTGTTCAGGTGTACTAGGCTTTATGGAGAACATTAACTTCAGTTTGAGTGAAGTCGCTGAATATAATTATTCAATTTAAGCCTGATCCACATCTGTGTCGTGTGTTGTGTTGTGGAGTCATGTGTCGCTGTCATTCCATATATTTTATGCGCCACACAGCAATACAACACACGAGACAAATATTGTTCTACTCATATGAAATACATTGTAGCGATAGCGATACACGACTTCACAACACAACACACGATACAGACGTGGACGTGGATCAGGCCTTCAGCTTGCCATCAGCCACTAAGCAACTTAAAGTTTCACACGTGAGAAACTTTTTATTGCTCCCGATCCAAGAAATTTGTTTGCTATATGGAAAAGCGCTCACCAGGTAATTGAAGTTCCGCAGAGTTGCTCACGGGACCTAGTTGCCGGCAACACATTACTTGCATCCTCCCACCACTAGGGTGTCCGTCCATCTTATCTCTTTAAATTATTATCTCTTTTTTCACTCTGATCTTTTTTACACTATCTTTTTCTTTAGGGATCTATTTTTGTTCTCTATTTTTTTAATCAAATTCGCTTTTGTTTTATTGCAATAATTTGTATTCGAATGTCAATTAATAGACTTAATGGTCCTATTCTGCCGTTGCGAGGCTCGCAGGTCACAATTTTTTATGAGTGAATATTCTTATGAGGTGGTGAAAATTTCGTATTCTGTGGGAGCCCTCAAGCATCAGATCATAATGTTTAAGTTTTTATAAGGTGAGTTCACCACGAGTTATAAGGTTATTGTGACTTGTGAGGCATCAGTGAGGTTGCCAGAATAAGGCGGACAATGGGCATTTTGGGCTATCGATGTAACACATTGTGACCTATATCATTTTAAAGGTCTCAATTAGTACTATCTTTTATTGTATGGGCAAAAGTTTGTATCGCGTGCAGGGAAGGTGTTATGGACGTTAACGTAATCAATAATGCATCTTTTATTTATCGTGAAACTTCGGAACGACGTGGCCGATTGAGGTGATATTCACACAATATGTTAAATGTTATTAGATAAAAGTTTCTAATTATGAACGGATCCGATAGGTGGCGCTGCTGTCAAGTTATTGACAAAAATTCTCTATTTATTAAGTAAAATCGCTCATATTCAAATGTAACATTGGTTTATTGCAAGAAAATAAAATCACAAAATATGGACCCGATAGGTGGCGTTGAAGTCAAGTTTTTTAGGATGGGCGTTTTAGCCTATCGGTGTAACACATTGTGACCTAGATCATTTTAAAGGTCTCGATTAGTACTATCTTTTATTGTATGGACAAAAGTTTGTATCCCGTGCAGGGAAGGTGTTATGGACGTTAATGTAATCGTTAATGCATCTTTTGTTTATCGTGTAACTTCGGAACGACGTGACCTATTGAGGTCATATTCACACAATATGTTAAATGTTGTAAGATAAAAGTTTATAATTATGAACTGATCCGGTAGGTGGCGCTCTTGTCAAGTCATTGACAAAAATTCTCTGTTTATTAAGCAAAATCGCTCATATTCAAATGTAACATTGGTGTATTGCAAGTAAATAAAATCACAAAATATGGATCTGATATGTGGCGCAGTAGTGAAGTTATTACCAAATTCTTTATTTATAACGCAAAGTTGCTCATTCTCACTTATATCATATATTGGTTTAACTATTGCAAAACAAAATCACAAAATATGGACCTGGTAGGTGGTTTTGACTTAAGACTAAGATAGATGCCGTGCTTCATAATGGTCGCGTTTTCGACTGGAAAAACACTGGATCAGTTAAAATGTTTGTCTCTGCATGTGAAAAAAATACATTGTTTCTTATGAATCAAGACACTTCGAATAAGCAGTTAAAAAGTTTTGACAGATTCAGCTGTTTTTTAACAATCCTTAATCTGTGTGAAATATGGAACATTTGTGTCTGACCTGTGCCCGCTCTTTAACTCGACAGCGAGTTCGTCATGAAGTTTCTAAAGCCAGCTTAGAAGCAAGACCACGTTTTTCGGAATACATTTTAGAGCATATGAGAATAGAACAGGTACGTTTAATGTGATAAATAATTGTATATAAAACATATTCAATCCCGAAATAAGAAGATTTTATAGGTAGTGTGAACGTATGGTTGATGTTTTAATGAAACTCATGGAATAATGTCCGTAATTCTTTAAACAATACTATTGCAATAAACCAATATAACATTTGAATATGAGCGATTTTGCTTAATAAATAGAGAATTTTTGTCAATAACTTGACAACAGCGCCACCTACCGGATCCGTTCATAATTAGAAACTATTATCTAACAACATTTAACATATTGTGTGAATATGACTTCAATTAGTCACGTCGTTCCGAAGTTACACGATAAATAAAAGATGCATTAACGATTACATTAACGTCCATAACACCTTCCGCGATACAAACTTTTGCCCATACAATAAAAGATAGTACTCATCGAGACCTTTAAAATGATATAGGTCACAATGTGTTACATCCATAGGACGCACTCCATACAAAAGTGCCCATTGTCCTTTTATGATAAAATAGGAATATGTTGTCAAAGCTTCTATACAATTTTTAAATGATAGAGTTATATAAGAAAAAGTAGAAGAGAAAAATAATAAGACGCGTAATTATTGATGATTAAGGCAACTCTAGCCCCTTACCAAAACGAGCAGACCACATTTCTTACCTACTAAGGCCTTTTTTTGTATTTTACTTTTTAGTTATATTTTGTTCAGCAATTCAGTGTGTATGATTCTTGAAAGTTAGGACACTTGATTCTTTTATTTTGATTTGTTTATTTTGTTGTGTTCTCATTTTTACTCTCTATTTTGCTCTAAATGTTCTCTGTTTTATAGCTTTTAGAGGAAAGTGTCCTGTTTTTGTAAAGTACACAGATGGACACCCTACCCACCGTTGATGCTGGCAACTTTTTCTGTGAAAAATAGGATTCGAAAATTGAGGTCCTATTTGTTTTTGTGGCGTTTGACATGAACAATATTCAACGGTGTAGCTTTCGAATCTGAAATTACTGACAAAAATGGTGAGAAAAGTCAACACATTCAATACACAAAAAACAAGAGATAGCTTTCTAAAGTTGCTCAGAAGCCATTCTAGTTGCCAACAATTTCTTTAACTAAGTTCCCTAGTGACCGGCCGACAAACAAAACAGTTGCTTGCAATTCTGTTTCCTCGTGTGAAAGGTATATAAAATTTATATGGTGTAAAATAAAACGTCAAAAAACCTCCTGAATTTAGTTTTCTCGTGTAAACGAGAATGTTTTGATGTATGCTTTAGAATTTTTTCTTCAAAATCGAAAGATTACAGTGAATGTATTGGATATCAAATAAAAAGCTTTGTTTTAATGCAACTCATTTATCCACCATCAGTTCTGACAAATTAAATAAAATTAAATAAAACAAAAACATAAGGGGTATTCACGATCTGGTGCAACGAGCCTAGTAGAAGTGCGAAATTTTATTTTTTTTAAGTGGATCGTGAACGCACTTTTCTTATCTTCTTGCAACACTAAAGCAAATGTCAAAATTAGTTTGACATTTGTTATTTGTTTTTATTTCGAATATATCTGAAAATTTCAATTTGATTTAATTTAAATTTTGTTCATAAAAAGATGCCAAAAAAACGGAAAAAGAAAATATTACCAAATCTTAATTATCGTCCGAATTTTAAATGGAAAATAATAGTAAAAGATGATGACGACGTCACATCAATACAATCAAGATAGCAAATTGGATGTATCCAATGAACATACCTTTGTATCTGTTTAACGTAATCAAGAATGAGTGAGCTGTCAAAAACACAATTTACAAATTTTACAATGTTGTATTTTTCTGTTGCAATAGGTTTCGGGTATTGCTAAAGTGCAAAACTGTTGTAAGATTGCACCTTGTATATTTTGTTGTTGTAGTGTTGTAAGATTTTACACTTTTGCACTTTTACAATGATACTAGGCCAGTTGCATCGGATCGTGAATACCCCTATAATCAAATCGACTTTACAATGGATCTCTTCTGATGCAATGGATCTCTTCGGCAGCTACTGTCAAAAAGGAGACAAGGCTCTTTTATAGGAACGGATTGTTTTGACTGTTTTAAAAGACTAGCCCAGAGATGAGCTTACCCTGCGGCTCCATTGGCAGTAAATTGCCTCGCTCATTGCTATTCCCTTGAAATTTTCCAATGGAAACTCTTCGGAAATGGAAATTGCTTTCCATTGTCGAGGCTATAAATGATGTCGATGTTTTGCCTTTTTTAAAATGTTCTGTACTAGAATTTAATTAGGTGACAATAAAGGAGAACCCCAAACAAATTTATTGAATTAATCAGCGAAAACGCCAATTTGTACTGTATTTTCCTGGCAATAAAATGCCTAACCAAGCAATGAATTGCCATTGTCCCAAACATTGCTATTGGCAGCACGGCAGGTGTACCTGTAATTATGATTTTCGTGAATTAAAATAAATGCTATTTTGACTTTTTCACTGAAGGCAGAAAATCGAATCACAATTCCCAATTTGTGATTTTCCACTCGCTGGTCGTGTTTTTTGCTCTTTAGTCTAACATAACGAACGAATCGATCTCAACCACCCAGTGTTTTATGTACAGAATTTTTTTGTTTTCAATAATTTAAAATATTATGTCGACCAAGTTTTAGCTTCCACTACTACTCTATTAACGCATAATCAATAAACTGCTATGAAACTTCTTCTTTGAAGCAGCAGCAGCCAGGTTCTTGGAACGCAAACGCCAAAACAAATAAAACTTTGTTTAACATCCCTCTTTTCGGGAATCAAAACCCCGACCTCCATCCGCTTTCTTCAATGGGGCTCGATTAAAATATTTATTCGTTGAGCAGGCGCGCACATAAAAATTAAAAAAGAAAAACATAAAAAGTTATTACTTGGAAACAAATTATCTCGATCGATTAAGAAAATTTGCTCAGCGATGATAGCATGCAGTGTAAGGCAGCAAAAATAAGAATGCACAAGTAAGTTAAACATAATTTTGGTCGGGTCCATGCCTTAATGGCTGTGTGGCCCAGCACTCTTCCTCATCGTTGTCGAAACGGTGAAGCTTCAACTAGAAGAGCAAGCAGTATAAATAATATGTTCTCGCAACTTGTTGGAGAAGGTACCTACTACGAAAATGGTTTTGCAAAATCACCATCAGAACTCGTTCCGAGTAATAGGTCCTGTCCCCTTCCATTTCCGCTCCCAGTAAAGGAGCCTACGGACATAAAAATGTAATCTGTCTGTAATCAGGGTGCGCTTCTTGGTCCTTTTTTTTTTGTATTTTCTTGGTGTTTTCATCAAAAATCTTCCATGCCTTTGAAATGGATCAATGGACGTTTTCGCTCTCTAACTCTCTGTTTTTACTTCCATAAAAACGAACCGGCCTGTCATTATTATAATCGGAGCCTATTTGCCCTTGTGCATGATGCCGGAGTTGGTGGTGCATTGTTACTTAAATTACATCCCGCAATACACAGTGAAGTTGAGATATTGACGAGATCTCTTTGCTGCTCTTGAAGTTAAAGTTGTGGAAGGCAAAAAGATATTGTTACCATTTGAGAGGATTTTATGTGGGGGACTGCTGGGAGTCATGCGCAATCGTGTGTGCCCTTAAGGTAAACACAGACCTTGTGCTCCTTCACTTAAATCAGCCAAAGGTTTGATCCACAAGACTCGGTATGATGGATCATGGATCATAAAATGTTAATTGCTTAAAGTACAGACATAATAATGACATCATAAACCTTCCGATTGAGTATAAATTTGGAAGTTTGGTAGGAGGAGTGGGCAAATTGTTTACTTGAAGCTTGCAGCCAATTATATTAACAAGAAAATTTATTTAATAGCTTAAAAGTCGTGGTAATTAAATTCGACAGATCAATCGGGCAGCACTTCAAATATACAGCAAATCCTTCAAAAAAGAAAATACCTAACATGTGCCATCTTGGTATATAAAACCTGTAGAAATATTATGGTTCAGCTATTTGTTACGTGATGTGGATACGTTTGCGGCGCTAGTGTTCTTTTTGATTTAACATACCAGCTAGCAAAGTTAGTGGTGGAACCACCAGACGTAACCACCTTCGATTTGCACCATGCATTTAAAATAATTGTCAATCGATTTCTAAAGAAGGTTGTATATTTCATGATGTGGGTGTTCTACGTGTGATATCAGAGAAGTCACATAACTCCCTCGTTTAAAAAAAAATTCAAATTAAAACCAGTAAAAACAAAAAAACAACTCTTGTCAATCGTAGCCGAGCCTGGATGGGTAATTTAGGACAAACGGACATCAGTGTTTCAGCCTGGAAAATCTTGTATTCGACCCCTGAGGGGGCGGGTGGTAGAGGAATATCGAGCATCACAACCAACTTAGCTTTTGAAACTCAAGAGCTAGCTAGGGACAAAGCTGACAAGAAGAAACTTATTAGTTGAGGCCCTGGTTCCAACTTCCAACCCATCTGTAACGTAGGTTTATATTTAATAAAGTACAAAAACGGAACACTTCCATGACGAAGTGTGTGCTCAAAGTGACATACATATGTGTGAAGAGTAGGCGGGGTAATATAAAAACCACAAATCACTGTAGCGTCAGCACATAAGACAACCATCCATTGAATGACGAAAACTAATATTTTGAACTGCAGCAAAACCAAGGTATATACAAAAAATTAGCATACGCAAATATAATTTTTCCAAACGATTTTACAAAATAGCGATTTTCCAATTTATTTCTCAGAGGTATTACCTACCACTTCAATAAATTTAAAAAATATATGCTGTGATGCTCTGTCATTTATCTAAAGTCCAAACATCTAAGTCTTGACAGTCCGACCAATAGAACTCAAGATATAAGCTTTTAGAGAGGATCTTGTCGGCTTTTTTTTGGAGATTTAGTATAAAGCATAGTACACTGCAAATGTTAAATGAAAAATCCCATACAGTAATGACATGACGAAATCATAAACGAAAATTTTCGTTGTGTGGTACGCTGCACTGTTCGACCAGTGAAATTGATGATTATACAAGATTTTTCTGACAAGTCTCCACTCTCTTTTCGAACAGAATTAATTGTCCGGACCATAAATTGTGTGCGGAAAATGACATTTGGGTTTGTTGGTGATTTTTTTTGTTGTTTCTTTCATTAAATCATGGCGTTTGGTTTGTTGTAAAAAATTTCGTTTCGCATCAGCAGTGTACTAGGCTTAAAACGCAAAAAATCAACAAGACAATACAACTTCCCTGAAAATAGTTATATTCCTTTTATAAAATGATGACTCAATTTTCAGTGAAACCAGCATAATATGTATTACCTAGTTCTAAAGGTATGGTGATAAAACTTGGAATACATATTTCATTTGTCATCTCATAAAAAACAAGAATCAAAAGAGCGAATTGAGTGAAATGGAAAAGTGTAAATCTAGAACCAAGAACTAGTAGGTACGTTGATGAAAGTTGATAGGAATGTTTTGTTATTTATCTTTAGCATATTTACACCAAAACACAAATTTCCGAAAAACTGCGACAACTTATACTTTTTAAGTGAGAAATTCTATAAACACCTATTTAAAAATAGGTACCCCTTTTGTTAATTTAAATTTAAAAAACTTTCTGAAATATTTTAGAGATAACCTAGCCTTGGATAAATGAAAACTACAGCCATGTGATTGACCCACTGATAAATTAATTAATTTTGAAAACCCTGCACAGGCACAGGCAGGCATGGCGCCATGTGGTTATATTTGTATTGTGCAGCTGATTTCAATATTATTCAGACAGTAGACAGTGTATTTTTTGTTGTTTCTCTGGGTTTTATTTTGCCTTTCATTGTTTTTCTTCTCTTTGACATTATATCGTTTGTAACTTCTAGTTGTTGTCTCTGCATAGCTGCCAGAGTTTACAGATTAAAATGACATTTTAAAAACATTTAAAAGCTTATTGGAGAAAAAACATGGTTGCCGTGCGGTCAAATTTAAGCAACAACTCGTTGACGACAGTCAGTGCTAGTGCGGATAGATACGTAGATAGATATGGAATGTATTTTTTTTTAATGTCCAAAACTATTCCAAACAACAAGTTTTTCTCTCTTCTTTTTATTTTCCATGTTTATTTATTTTCATTGATTAATTGTGTTGATGTGTATGAGTATGTATGTGTGTGAATATTTTACTGGGTTTTGGGTGTTGAAGTTTAAGTTGATATCATAAATTAGTACTTTAGAGTTGCCAATTCATTTAGTGCTACTTTTTTGTTTAATAATAATTAATCAATATTTGAGATAAGAAAAATACAATAAATAATAAATAAATAAATTATAAATAACTTAATAGGCCAGAAAAACGCCATCTGCTCTTACCCTTTGTATAACAGTTGTAGTAGTTGTAATTATGTTCTCAAATCTGCTTAAACTAAACGGAATTTTGGTTTTATTTTACATGCCAATTATTTTCAAGCTAGCATTAAGGGCACAAAGAAACACACTTGAAAACAAGGTAGCTTAGCTAAGCGCAGATAACTATATTACCAGCATCAATTTTATACTTGTTATCGAAATATTAGATGGAAAATTTAAATATTTTCTGAGTTGAAATAATTTCTGGTTTATAAAACATGATCCTGATAAAAATCTCGATCTTGTGTTGTTGTCGAAATGCATGCTTTTTTATACTGCATATATTGTTGGGGTTTTCCATTGGTACAAAATTTCAATACTTTTTTGATACATATCTGTCAAAACACCGATTCTGACAAATAATACCTTCTGTTGGCCGAAAAATATTGATATTTTTTTGATTTTGAATCAATTTTGCAGATCCGTATTTTCGGTGGATCTACCCCTACTTTAACTAATACCAGTACAATTTTCAGCTGTTATTGTGACAAGTGAATGTTTTCATTAATTCATTTCAGTAGAGAAAGACATTTTTTGTGAAAATATAAGGATTAAAAAGTAATAATTGAATTAGAATGGAAGCAGTTTGAAATGAGTCGATAGAATATAACTCATCCCTCATCATTAATTACAACCTTGTTTGTAATCATCTATTTATAATTAACAATTGAAATCCCAACAAATGAAAAAACAAACTTGAATGTATAAAAACTGTTAACTGTTTTTTTTATATTCGTCAGTCGATACCATTTACAGGTTCACAGACACAAAAGTACCATAGCAAAAGAAACATCAATCAAATTCCGCATCAAATTCTTAATTTACCAATGGAAAACCCTATTATGAAACATTTCTTACAAAAAGAATATGATTACACGATTCCTTTTCTTATTCGTTTCGTCTTTGTGACAAGACATGCATTCTTGACTCCACAATTCGTACTTTCATTAGACATTTATGTAATTGGAGGTTTTTTAGTGGAAAATAAACAATAGTAAATGTTTTTTAATCATTTCCTTTTAAATATATACTATATTTAGTTTAAATACAATTTTAAAACTCAATCATTTTTGTCTACATCGACTTTTGCTAACATCGGGGAGCATTGCGATTGTCGAACTGGAAACGTCAAACTTTTGTTTCTTCCTTCTTTCTGCATTTCTACACCCCTCACCCAATCTATCAAAATGAAGGAGAAGACGGGAAGAAACCATTTGGAAAAAGGCGAAACGTCAAAATTTATTGCCTCGGCAATGGAAATCAATGATTACCAATATTGCGATTGCCATTGCTTAAGCGGCTCCGTTGGCATTATTCAGGGCAATAATCCTGATTACACGATTAGTTTATTTCGGTTGTTTCGTCTTTCGTGTTTTTGACAGATTAAAAGTAACGAAAGCAGGAATTTAAATTTCAAGACTTTATCTAGTTGAACTTTGACGTTTCTGTTTTGGGAACCACAATGCTCCTCGATGTTATCAAAAAACGATTTGAACAGAAATTATTGAATTGGAAAATTGTTTTTCGTTATTGAATATATGTACGTAATATACGAGTTTATTTGAGAAAGAAGCGATTAAAAAACATTTTTATTTATTACTACTGATCTCGCAAAAAAAAACCAAATTCCATGAACGTACGTGCCTTCCAAAAAGACGAAAGATGAAAAGAACGAAAAACGAACGAACCGTGTAATCAGGCTCAATGGCAATGAGTGAGGCAATTTACTGCCTCAAATATTGCCAATAAAGTACCTGGGTTAATAACTACAACCACCTACTTTAAGCAAAAGGTACATGAGTGAGAAATAAAATTGTATGTTAGAACAAAAAAAAAACGAAAATTCTGACAGATAAATTTATCCCATGGTATAAAGAATGTATATATATGTATGCTGCATATGAGATGATAGTTCGCCATCTTATATTCGTGTGACGTCATTGCGAGTGACAGTCGGTTTTGATTGGTAGTATTCGTTTGCGAAAGCAAATATGTGTGCTTTCTTTCAATCTGAAAATTTTGGGTTAGTGACATTTGTGCGTTCTTTTTGTTTCTAACTAGTTAACCTTCATTTATCTTTAAATCAGAAAAGGTTACTTGGAGTTTTTATTTTGGGGTTAGATTGCGTTTGCTTTTCGTCTTCAGATTCGGAATTGTTTTCAATTTTGTAATAATTGATTGTAATTATTTTATAATTGATTTTGATATTTGGAATTGTTTTCCGAATAATTCACTTTTCACCGAAATGTTATTCATCTGATTGAGTCAATTTTTTAATAAAGAAATCTGTAGTTCATAAAAAATTAACAAAAAAAGCAAAAACAAATTACAAATGTTTTATATTACGATTCGATTTCATGCTAAAATGAAGTTGATAGTGATTTAATTTGTAAGAACCATGGATTTTTGGAAGTAAATAAATTCAACACAATAAAAATTTTGTCTTTTGTTTATTATTTCTTATTTGTTCGCTTTTTTTCACCCGTTTACAATTTTTTAACTTTGATCGTTCTTTAATAAAACTTTTTAACTTTGACTTTGCAACTTTTGTTTTTGACCATAGCAACAAAAAAGAACGCACCACTCAAACAAATAGCGCCAAGCACTAAACGTCATTAACCCAAAATTTCGATTTGACGTTTAGAAGCCATTAGACAGAGATATATTGCATTTTTTCCAAAAAGCCCTATTGAGAACCAAAGAATACTATGATTGAGAACGTTCACTCGCGATGACGTCACGACTCAGTCAACCAGAATTGTCAAGCATACCTTGTATTCTTTATACCATAAATTTATCCACCATGCACAATTAATTATAGAGCACTTTACGAATCTGTCAAAATCTCAAAAATGACAGCTAGCACTTTGTGGGTATATTGAATTGCATTGGAATATTCCTGCAAAATGATGAATAAACGCTTGTGAGCAAACTAGAGTGCGACACATATTGGTAAAGGGCCCTATTGTTTCATTGTTTCTTTGGAAACAGGTGTCTTCAGCACAGATTTCTCAATTTTGCACTTTTTCTAAAAAGTTAGTTATTGTCTTAAGTTTATGTTTTTTTTTTATAATAGCTGTGTTTTTATGGATATACAGACTCCTCCGATTGAATTGTAAATCTCTATTCTCCTTGGCTTTTTAACCTGTCTACCTCTACCTGCAAAGATCTTAAATTGCCAGAGTCTTAAATTCCAATTCGAAATTTTCCACTAACAAGATTCCTTAACAATTGCTCAGACTCGAAATGAATTTTGTTTTGCTACTAAATCTAATACCATCCTACTTTTGTTTATAAATCGCAAACACTTTTCTTTCAAAGTATCTTTAAATCAACTACTCATTTCTCTTGACTTTCTTACGACTATCGAGGGACATACATGAACAACATTGTGCAATCTAAGCTTGTATTTGTGTATTTTATGTGTGGCTCAAAATATAAAAAAATGTATCTTTTTCTTATTAGAGTAGAGTTCAGTGTGTTTTCTCTATTATCTCGATGTTCGGTTATCATTGTATGTGAAATAAACAGTGTACACAGAGGATTAAAAACACGAAAAGAGAAAATAAAAGTAAAACAAAACAAAACGAAATACCATTACCAACTAAAAGGAACACATAGAATTTTTCTCCGAATCGAAATTCGTATTTTAGTCAATCGCTGCAACTAGTCCGTTGCACATCGCCGTGTATTCGTGTGTTCTCTTGATTTTTCTTTTTAATTATTATCGTATAAAATTAATTAATTAATTATTATTTATGGGAATGTTTTCATCGAGATAACCCCTTACGTACATTTTCCATGTTTTGAAAATTTTCTAAAAATTTATATCTTCAAACTGTCCATATATTTTATTTAAATGTATTTTGTTATAAATTAAAAATTTAAAAAAAAAATTGTGAACAAAATAAAGAAATCATATGTACATAGTATATGTATATACAAAATATCAAATTCTCTTCATGTTGATTATTGATTATATTATCTGCTATAATTTCTGTTGTTGGATTCAATAGATGAAAAAAAAAATTGTGAATTCTCTTGCATGTGAAGGAATGAAGGAAGAAAATCGTGTTCTCAATAAAAAGCAATTTAAAGTGAAAAAGCTATAATTAAAAAAATATATATTACATATCGTGAAACGGGAATTATTCGGATACATATCATACACAAATAAGAAAAAAATATATATCTAATCGCAGAACGTACAAAAAAAAAAATAGAAAACGAGTGAAAGAAAAGTTGTTTTTTTTTTCTCATTTTATTATTTAGAAAATCAAATCAAAAATCAAATCGAATAAGGAGTTCGCGAGGAAGGAGATATTTCGGCGAAAAAAAAGAGAAAAAGTGAGTTTAGTATAACAAATAAATTGAAGCAGTTTTTCTTTTATCTTCAAAAGAAAAGTATAATTCTCTCTTTGTCAGTTGAATAATTATTTATAGAAGAGATAAATAAATTATTTATATTTAAGAAATCAAATGTCATTATGACAGAAGATCATTTAGAGAGTATTATACGAGAATAAAAAAAAAAAAAAATAACTAATGTGTCGTGTGTGCCTTTCGATATTTCTTTATAAGAATTACGTGAAGTTTTCTTCCACTGTCATCAACATCCATTAAATGTATTTAAATGTGTGTGATCTATTTTTCTTGATTCAAATAATAAAGTTAGTCGACAAAAAATAAGAATAAGCAACATTCACAATAGAACCAAAACAATATGGAGGTTATGGATAGCGGTAATTTATAACAACGACAGACATTTCTAGTAATATAAGCGTTTTCCAACATTCGGCATAGAATATTTTAAGTAATTTTTAAACTTGTTAATTAACAGTTATTAAATAGAACTATAAGTAAAAAGCAGATGAATTTAATTTTGCGGTCGCATTTCGTTGGGTATAGTTCAGTTTTTCTGTATCATCCTCGTATTTGAAGAGAAAGAAAAGTCAATTTTGTAAATTTATTTACTTGTATCTGTGTGTGTTTTTGTGTGGGGAACAGCACAGGCAAGAATAATCAAAAGACCCAAAATACATACAGACATAGACACCAACCAAAATAAATAAGAAAAAAAAAAACAGATTTGTCGGCCACCGGCAAGGAACCGACTTTATCTTTGTGGTTGTACAAGTATGAGTGTATATGTGTAGGTGTGTGTGTGTCTGTCTGGCTGGCGCCAGTGCGACGACGTTTATCTTACTTTTTATTACGTCAGTGGCGCCCACTGGCGCCTATAGAAAAACCATACACACAGAAACAATTTATAATGAATATAATATGATGGTGGCTTTTAGAAGTATAACCTGCTTGGATTTTATAAATTCACTCATACCCCACCTGAGTTTTTTTCTAATTTAATGCATGCAATGTACGTTGCTGTTGTTGTTATTTTGCTGCTTTTATAGGGATTGGGAGGTTTTATTTGAATCTTTTTTTTATTCATTCTGTATCTATGTGCTTTACATTTGAAATAAAAGTGCAGTGAGTGCAATAAATATTCTTGTAATATGTAAAGCTATGTAAACATTTTTTTAAATTTAGGTTAGTTTATCAGGAATAGTTCATTGAATTGTAATGGATAAGACTTGAATAAATTTCATAAGGGACTTAAATGAAAAATAAAAAATATTATTGGAAATTAAAAATAAATAAATAGAACTAAACCTTGGAAATAAATAAAATAATAAATCGGGTGGCACAACGGCTCATGAAGAACCAGGGCCTAGTGACTAACAACTCGCAACCATTCCTGTGTGCGCCTATCGAAAGGAATGGAAGGGACCTACAATTGTATGCCGAATCCGAACGGCTAGACGAGAAGCACTTATTCGTGACAAGTGATACTCTTGTAGGATTTGTCAATTCCTCGCAAGAGGCAGTAGCCCTGAAAAAAACTTTTAAGTTTTAGGTGGACGAAGTTGGGAAGCGAACCCAGACCTCCAGCATGACAGTTGAACGCACTAACCATTACGCTACGGGCTACTACAAATAAATGGTTTTTATAGAATTTTTAAATAATATTTTATAATATTTTGAAGGAGGTAATTATTCAAAGCCTTATACAAAACAGATTTTAAAATCATAACAAAAACATTTTAAGATTTTATATAAACTTAAGTTTTTGAATGTTTGAATGAAAAATTAAGATTTTGTTTTAATGGAAATGGCGCCCAACGCGAAGAAATTTCCAAAAGCAGCGAAAACCTACATTAACATTATTTCGTAAGATAAAAAAAATGATTGTCTATGTTATACGAATTTGGAAGAAAGGTGATTACTAAAAAGGAATTAAAAGGATCGTTAATTATTTTGTTTTCTTTAAAAAATTACACTTTTAATCAAATCAAAATGAGGTCCAACAAAGGTATGTAGTAAATTTTTTCAAATTAAAAAAACTGAAGGACAAAAGATTTCTTTAGATATTTATTTCATTTGTACGAAAATGGCGCCCAACGAAAATGCTTAGATTATTGTTTTATTGTCGTCACTTATTTTGAACCACTTGGCGCCCAACATACCTTAATAATTTCCAACGACATACTGTTAGAATGTCAAAAGAGTCAAAAAATAATAAAAACCGGACTAGTTACCAAGACATTAATTGAAACATAAATCAGTAGGTAGATAGAACACTAATTTAATCTTGAGATGTTGAATAAAAACACTTGTAGTCTTTTTATTATCAGGTTTTGACTTTTGATTTAGTTACAGAATTATGAAAACCGTACAACAATCAGAATAGTTTTTCCTAGGTACGATAGCTTACAAAAAAAATATTTTTAATAGCCACGCTTTTAA